>JAQFZM010000068.1:0-62226 GCA_034695785.1 Galumna obvia
GCCAAACTATCATTAATTGTTAACACCAAGGAGCTTTTCACAGTAGGGGTATTTACAACTGGGAACTTCTACTGTATATCAAATTAAAGGTTAATAATAATAATTTCTAATTATTTCTAGTTATGGCCAATTAGTCAACAATGAGCTTGGTTAGCCTCTCGTTATAGCTGTTTTTGATGGTTTAATAATTTATATTTAGTATTTCGCGCAAAACAAATAGCATTTCATTGTTTCTAGAGTTTGAAATTCTTGGGCTGTTTTTCATAAAATGTCTTTATTTTGATTTTTATTCTAAACCATTAAAATGTCGACCATTTCTAATATTACAACAAATTTCATTATAGAAGAATTGACATCAGAAGTGATCTCAGATTTAATCAATTCTTCGGTACAACCGTTGGCTCGAAATAAGAAAATCGATGAAAACATCAGTAAAGTTAGGAATTTTGTTAATCAAAGCGCTATATCTAGTCTTTGGGCGGCTCTTCCTCCCGGTCGTCAGTTAGAAGGGGAGGGTAGTGTCGGCAGTTGTCCTATACTTCAAAACAACGATACGTTAACTCTACTGTTTCCCGGTTGGGAGGGTTTGCCCTCAAATCTAATCCTTAATTTTGTTCTTTCATTAGTAATGATTCAATCGATTAAATGAATACATTTTAAAATCTTTTGATTTTCAGATAATTTTATTGGGATTTTATTTTATTTTTTTTAGAAGAGTTCACAGAACTGAAGCCCTAATAAACAGAGAATATTTGGCGAACGAAAGAAGTTCTGAGTATTTATAACAAATTTGTTAAAAATTAGTTAATTTTGTTTTATTCAACCAAAAGTTGGATACATTTTATATATGGAAAGAGAGGAACCACACAATCATTCCTTTATTCAACTAAAGAGTTAAACAGAGATCATCCGAACGCTTACTTCCCACTCATACTTAGCACTCAAACACATCTAATTAAGGGTAAAATTGAAAAAGAGTCGGACCAAACAAACATTTATAAAGTAATCGTTAAAGAAGTGAAAAACATTAAAAGTCAAACTCAAAGTATAGAAGAGCCCACTCTTCGGTCTTCATCGAATTCTGACCCTGATATCATTTTTCATTCAAACACTGAAGAGGAAGAGAATCAACAAATGTCTCGAATTAAATCAATTTTATGGGACGAAGACTATTCTCTCAGCTCTACTGTTAGTTCGTATGAATTCAGTCATAAAGAGGTCAGACATTCATTTGATTTCAGTTTGATTTTAATAATTTTCAATAACAGACATTACCGGACGCCCGGTTTAGCTCTCCTTCTACTCCTTTTTCTTTTAGCGAATGGTTTAACAAATACTTTAAAATAAAAGACATCGATATTTATAATAAAAGAGGTTTCGATGGCTTTCAATATTTATTGTTTCAGAGGTATATCATATACTTCTTAATCTCTCTGACCATCATTTGTATGATTATAATCCTTCCGGTGAATTTGTATGCCAACAATTTGGAAGGAAAGCCATACACTTATTACAAAAGAACAACAATTCTTAATATTAAGAAAGACTCTCCACTTATATATATTCACTTATTAATGACTATATTTATCGTTATAATTGTAATGTCTTTAAGAATATTCTTATATTATCTCTAATTTAATCATTTGTCACAATATTTAGGGAATCTTTTTAATGAAAAATTTTAATTCATTGATCGGCAAAAAGTTTAAAAATATGGACAGAAAAACGCTTTTAATTGAAAATATTCCCAAATCGAAGAGAACTCCCATTGAATTAAAAGCGTTTTTGGATAAGAAATTCCCAAATGTTATCATTAAACACATTTGTTTTGTATATGATATCAATAAAGTCACTGATTCTATGCTTGACTTATGGACAGCTATTGAGGCCATGAATTATTGTAAAATCTATGCACGTATGCATTGCCACAGATGTGAAGTCAGACCCTATTGTTTGGGTAATTTTAGTGGAATCTGTTGTTGTTGTTTGTGTTATCCTAAAGTCGATGGATTAGAATATTATAAAAACGAAAAGAAAAGCCTCGAAATTAAATTGAAGGAAGAATTTGAAAGAACACTGAATAAACCCGAGAGAATGGCTTTCGTTAACTTTGAAAACAAACGAATGGCCACTGAGTTTGTGAACTGACACTTATTTTAGTCAAACAAATATTAATTTCTTTTTGTCTAATCTTTTAATAGAGTTCGCAATCATTTCCGGAGATATCATTTTAATTGTTATTCCCTTTCATTTGTTTTTCGATCACTTTTTGGCCACAAAACAGATGAATTGAGTTCATGGAAATGGAAAGCATCTTATGCTCCATACCCTGATGACATTAATTGGTTGGACTTAGCGATCAGTCCTTTAAAGGGTTGGATTTTATTTTTATCGATGAATTTTTTAATAGCATTGATATTCCTCTTTATATCGACGCCATCTTCTGCTGTGAATATCATTCGTTATGTATTTGGATCTAAAAATATGCAAGACAATTCTACTAATACCAGTTTTAATGACCAGTTTGTGAGCTATTAATTCATATAATTTATTAGTAATAAAAACTAAATATAAATATAAACTCTTATTTTAAAAGTTATCGATTTTATGGTCATATCTGCCGACCCTATTGTATACGATAGCGACGGGTTCGTTACCCGCTTTAATAAAACTATTGGCCACACAAATGCCATATCAAACTAAGTCTGATTATAACCATTCAATTATGAATAAGTCTTTTCTGTTTCTTATTTTAATGGTTTTGATTCTTCCGTCGCTCGCAATCATTACGTAATCACTCTTTTATTACTTTTATAAAAATAATTGTTTTAATTCTTTTAGAGTTTACACTATTTTTGAGAGTCAATTCAAATTAAACAGAAATATCACCGCTGAGACACAGGAACTCCGATGGAGTTGTCTTTTTCCTGCAGAAAACGGAGCATTTTTTATGAATTATATATTGACTTCAATTTTTGTCGGAAATGTTATGGAATTCGTTAGAATATCAGAACTGATCGGATATTTTGTATTTCTATTATTCTTTTCGCGAACTACCGCTGAATACCTGACCGCTCGACAAATGACTAAATTTGAGTTTCATTTCGGGATATATTATCCGAGATTTTTATTACTCTTCACTCTTGTGGTCACATTTAGTATATCCAACCCTTTAATAGCACCGATAGGTATGAAATATTTATTTCCTTTCTTTTAATTGAATGCAATCTTTACTTAAAGGTCTAATATATATGACGAGTAAACATCTATTGGACAGATATCTTATTTATTACGTATATATTCCCACAAAAATCAGTCCAAGAATTCACTCAAAAGCAATTGTTTTCGTTTACTTTTCGTTATTATTTCTTTTGTTTCAGGTTTACACACATTTAGCATCGATGGAGTTTAAAAACCCGGCCTTTATTTTGGCCACAGTATTAATCATTTACTTTTTCTTCACAATATATGAGTTATTTCTCGATTGCATTTATTTTCTATAAAACTTGTTTTCTATTTATATTATTCGACATTTATTTAATTTATTAATTAATAAAAACTTTTATTAAATACAAAGCAATGAATTTTTGCTGTTAACTGTCAGCACAGGAATTACTATTCGGTTCATTAATAGCTGAAGCGATGGCATCGTTTAAAATATCAGTTTTTTGTTTAACAACTTTTCGTTTCGTTATTCTGTTTCGAAACTTTTGTGTCATTTGTTTGAAAACAATTTCTTTTTCCTTTTTCTTCTTTTCTTCCATTTGTTTCAATTCATTTAAAGTAATGGCCTGTCCTTTGATTACAGATATATCGTTGAGAAGATGTTGTGTAAGTATAGATCCCTTTTCGAAGGCGTCTTTTTTTACAGTTTCGACATTTGATATCTTTTGTTTGACAAACGAGAAGTCGACGATTCCGTGAACTGATTTTATGTGTTTCACAACATTTGACTTAACATTACATTTATATTCACATAAATGACAGACAAACGGCTTATTTCCCGAATGAATCATTTGATGTCTACGCAAATGATGTGGAGTTTTGAACTTTTTTGAACAAACATCGCACTCATGTCGACCCTCCTTATGAGCCAACTTATGTCGGGTCACTTGAGAATTGCTTCGGAACTGTTTACCACATATATCACAGACACAGGGCTTAACATCTGCGTGAGCTCTGAAATCAAATATTCTTTTATTAATGATTTTAAGAATGATTTTCAGATTAGACCTCAAGTGAACAACAAAAGCACTTCTGGAACCGATGATAGACTGGCAGATGGGACAAACATATTTACTCATTTCTCCGTGTTTTACACGTTTGTGTGCATAGAGAAGGTGTTGGCCGTGAGTTATGTGACCACAAATCTCGCAAACGACTGATTCCTTCTTTTCGTGGACATACCTTATATTTGGAGAGAAACGTAACTAAATTAGGAAAAACTTTAAATAGAAAAGAGTCGAACCGAATGTGATTTTTCAATTTCCGGATCTCAGAGAAGCCTTTCCCGCATTTGTCACAACAATGAGTAATAGTATTGAACTCTTTATGGGACGACTTATGTCGAGTCAAATCAATTTTTGTATAAAAAGCTTTTGAGCAGAGATTGCACTCAAACTGTCGGTCATTATTATGTCTTCGCTGATGGATCTGAAGTCCTGCCAATTGTGCGAAACGACGTCCGCACAGTTGGCACTCAAATATTTTCTCCCCGGTATGAGACCGCAAATGGATCTCCAGATGTGACAGCGATCGCCATAATTTGCCGCAATATTTACACTTCAAATCATTGATGTCTTGAGTTCGTCGCCATTTTCTTCGAATCACTTTTTTATTATCCCTTTTTGTAGAAATTTGTTGTAAAATATTATGGCTTTCATTATTGATAACTCTTTTATTCTGCTCTTCAACTAAACACTGGTTTTCATCAGATCTTTGATTAGTAGAGTTGATATTCTGAGTCGTTGTCTTGAGTTCATCCGTTTGGGTCTCTTTCGGGTCATTTTGTTTTGTTTTTCGGTTTAGAATTCGTTCTGATTTTCTAATAATTGAGTCAATAATTTGATCCAAACTATTGTCTGATTTGCAGAGAATTCCAGAACTCTGTCCCCGACTGTCCTCAGAGTTATTTGAACTCAATTTTGTTTTGATTTTGTTTTTATAATCATTTAATTTGTTTTCAATTTTAGTGATGACTTCCAGTTGTAATCCGACATCAATTGAGTTCAAACTTTGCAAAAGTTTATTAAACTATTGATTAAATATCAAAACAAATTGTATTAAAGTTGAAAATATTGAATCAAATCTTGGAATACCTCATTAAAAAAGTAATCTTGGTCACTCATATTACTTAAATCGATGATAAATTAGTGAAATAATAGAAATAAAATCCGGTTTTATGAAAGCGATCCATAATTGAGAGCAATATATGACACCATAACTATACCCAGTCTTACGAGTCTTAGGAAAACAAACGGCAGACATCTTGAGTTAGAATGTTTTATAAGAATGTACAAATCATATGATTTCAATTCAAATAATAAATTGTCGTACTATTTTTTAACCAAGATGTCTGCCGTTTGTTTTCCTCAAACTCGTAAGACTGGGTTTAATAAATATTTTTTCCAATTTTTTGAAGCCCTATAAAATGGAAAAATGCAATGGTTGGGGACCTGGCTATTATACATGTATATCATTGTATATCATTGAGCCCTTAAATTTCTTATAGCACCCAATTTCCTCTACATTTATTAGGCTTTTTGAGGGAAAATTAGGGGATTTTTAAATTATAAATGTAAAACACGTAAGAATTCTCGTTTGGTTCACATTTTGGCAAAGATTTTTTGTGTATAAAAGTGTTGAACAGATCTCATAAATGGTTACATTATATTTGGATCTTTTATTACTTGTGTTCAATCAAATCCTTAAAAGAAAATAAAACAAATTTTATTTATATTTAAATTTAAATTTATATAAAATAATGACATCGACTGAAGTTATTGTCGATCGATATTTGGATCTAATTATTGTGAGTCAAAACCGATTTCTTCATAATTTGATGATTTATTTTGACAGCAAAGCGAAACTCTTGAGGAGTCATTTGCAGGTTTTGTCTTAGAATGGGATGAAAGTCAAGTTCATAGCATTCAAACCTATGAGGAAGGGTTGAAAAAATTGGTCTCTGAATTGAATGCCGACAACACAGAGATTGCGATCAAACATTACATCAATGTTTGCAGTCATATCGTTAGCCATAAACAGAGCCAAATGATTGTCCAAATGCTTGAATACGGTGTTCACAATAATTTAATTTCTGGAAAGTATGTCTTTAATCACTTTTATGTCTTTAATCTCTTTAATACATTTATTGTTAGACTCGTCTGTGAACTGATTCTGTCTTCAGATCGTTTGCATTATAAAAACGAGGCCTTTTGGTGTAACTCTTTTGCATTAATTCGTAAAATCATTGGAACCGTTGACTATAAAGGAGTTCGAGATTTATTGAAAATTATCCTTGATAAAGTCAATCAAATTCCACCCAAAGATAATGTTTCGGTTTTAAAACAACTCAATGTCTTATATCAGGTCTTAAATCAAAATATCTTTTGATTTAACTTTTGTTTTATTAAAATTTATTTCTCAGGTTTTGGATTACATTTTTGAGAGAAACAATTGTTTACTTCCGGCGTATCTTATTTTAGATGAAATTCAGAAAAAGAAAAAATGGACGCATTGGGTGATTGTCTCTCTCTTTAAAACTTTATTCTAATTTATTTATTGACAAATATATACAGAAATTTGCGAAAGTAATCAATTCATTTGTGGATAGTTTTCGTCCGACGGGTTCGTCACTTATATTAATTTGAGTTAATATTAATTAATTTGTTCTGAATTTTAGCTCAAATGGTATCGACTGCCGGACGCTCTAAACTGTTGCCAATTGTAGGCCATTCCTCTACATTAAACAATATTTGGAAATTAGATCCATTGACTGCAAAGTTTCAATTGAGAGGACTTTTGCCGTACAATAAAGAACTTTTAGAACCACAAACAAGTCTTTTAAAATATGTATTGGAACAGCCATCGAGTAGAGATATGATCACTGCTATGCTTTCTCTTAACTCTAAACAAAAGCAAAGAAGTATTATATTAGAGGAACAATTAGTAGAACTTATCATAACAGCAATGGAACGCTCAGAAACTGATCTCGAAACCAGTGAAGGCAATGATCAGAGCTGTAGCCCAACGTTTTTCTTATGGCAACACCTCTCAAGTCATTTGATTTATTTCGTTTTGTTTCAATTCGCGTCATTTCCTCATATGGTTCTCAGACTTCACGAAAAATTGAGTCAAAAAAATTTACGAAAGAGTCGGGAACATTTGATGTGGATTTTACTTCAATTCTTATCCGGTTCTATACAAAAGAATTCTCTCCTGGATTTCCTGCCAATAATGAAACTCTACGATCTTTTATACCCCGAAAAAGAAGCGCTTCCTATACCTGATGTAAGCAAATGGAATTCTACTCATTCAATGTCTGCGGCTTCCATCTGGATACATTTAATGAAAAAGGCAGAATTAGACTCAGCAAGTCTTCAGCGTCCCATTCCCTTAGCTCTTAAGGCACACATTGATTTCTTAAACGAAAATCTCATGAATAATACCAACCTATCTGTCACTCCCTCTGACTATAGAGTGACTCTTCTTTGCAACGCATGTATTGAATAACATTTTAAAGTTTGTTTTTTTTAAATTTTGAATTATACGATCAAAGACAGCACAAATCAGGCCTGTTTTGAGCGCCCCTTTCATGTGTTGGTTGATGTCGTCGGTCAGAACAATAGAGTCGGAGGGAATAATTCTGGACCAATGACTCCGCTATCAATGAATGTATTGGACTCTTTGACAGTTCACACAAAAATGAGGTGAAATAACTTTAATTTGAATTATTAATACAATTTTGTCATCTTTTGATTATTTCCATAGTCTTATTCATAGCATTGCCGGACAGGTCATGAAATTGGCTCAAAGCAAATCCAATGTCGGTCTCTCACCCGCTTTGGTTGAAACTTATTCTAGACTTTTGATTTATACCGAAATCGAGTCGTTGGGTATAAAAGGATTTATGAGTAATTCGTTTGTTTTTAGATTTTATATTTTTATCCTTTGATTTGATTTTATATTTAATTTATGTTTTAAACTTTAGCTCAACTGTTGAATACTGTTTGGCGAAGTCAGGCCTGGGCTATACTCCACACTTTACTCGAGATGTATATCTATCGTTTGCATCACATCAACGCTCACTACAGAATCCAACTTTTGGGTCATTTGCATAGTCTGTCAAATGTTCCGCAAACAAATCAGGTTCAGTTACACTTATGTATGGAAAACACAGCACTCAAATTGATTCTGGGTTTAAGTAGTGCTGAAGTGTTGTCTATTCCTCAATACACTCGTTTCCAAAACGAACCAAAAGGTCTGATTTCAACTGAATCTGAAGAACTTAATAAGGCTTTAGTACTAACTCTGGCGCGAGCCATAAATGTAACTGGGTCATTGACTGCATTACCAGAAACATTGACCGCTTCCTGGATTAAAGAGATATTACAGAATATAATGCAGAGCACAGCCATTAGTTGGTCCAGTTTTACTCTTTTATGTTTTCCAAATGCAATCAGTGACTTCTACCAACAGTACCCTGTTCAAAAAGAAAATAAGGCACAACTCAAAAGATCCGTCGAAGAAGAGTATCGCAAATGGAAAACTATGAGCAATGAAAACGATATGTTGAAACACTTTTCACTTCAGGGGACGCCCCCTCTCTTTCTCTGTCTTTTATGGAAAATGCTTTTAGAAAACGATAGAATAAATCCGATCGCATATAAAATTCTGGACAGAATCGGTGCGCGCGCCCTCTCCTCTCATATGCGTACTTTTGCCGATTTCCTGGTTTATGAGTTCGCGAACTTAGTTGGGGGACAACACGTCAACAAATTCATTGACGCTCTCAATGATCTGATCTGGAAATGTCACGTCATTACTTTAGATAGACTTCTTCTATGTCTGGCCCTCAGAAGCTTTGAAGGCAATGAAGCACAGGTTTGTTTCTTCATCATTCATATGTTACTTCTCAGACCGTCTGAATTCAAGAATCGGGTCTATGAGTTCGTCAAAGAGAACAGTCCCGAACACTGGAAGCAATCGAGTTGGCACGAAAAACACGTCGCTTTCAATCGAGTAATTTATTTATTACTTAAACCAAATATTAATCTTTTTTTTTTCAGAAATATCCGGAAAAGTTTTACTTCGAAGGTTTGCAAGAAGTTGGAGGTCAGAGTAGTCAACATCAATACCTTCCCGTTTATTTCAGTAATGTTTGTCTAAGATTTCTACCAGTTTTGGGTAATTCAGAAATTTAAAATAAAACAAATGTTAGCCATTGTTTCAACAGATATAATAATCCATCGATTTCTGGAGTTACCTTCGGGTTCGATGTCAAATATAGTGGACCAGTTGTTGGAACAATTGGGCTGTTTATATAAATTTCACGACAAACCAATTACTTATCTCTATAATACTCTTCATTATTACGAAACAAAATTAAAAGATAAGCCACAACTCAAAAGAAAATTAGTTTCTGCGATCATTAATTCATTCAAAGATCTAAAACCCAGAAATTGGGCGTTAAGTGATCCATATATTAGTTATATGCAAAGAATGAATGAAGACATCGATTGGACGCCCGGTTTGTTTAATCCTTTGCTTTAATTTGAATTAAATCGATTTTTTCAGGACTCGAATATTATATTCATTTGATTGGAAGAGTTGTTGACACTCTTTCTGGAAATAAGAATCCATTTCCTAATACAGACTATCGTTTTAATGAATTTCCGAACGCATCTTCTCATGCATTACACGTGACTTGTGTTGAACTGATGGCACTTCCCGTAAGTGCTTCAGTTGTGGCCAATTCATTGCTAGACGTGGTTCTCATCGGACATAAAATATTGACGCGAAATAATATCGAAATGTGGATGAATGCTATCGGTTTAGTTTTGACCGCTTTATCAGAATCTTATTGGTCTGTACTGAATGATCGGATCCTTGAAATGATGCAGAGCCCGACTCTCGATAATAATTCAAATCCTTTTGATTTAATGGACTTCACAAATAGTCACACATCAATGAATGAATTACAATGTAGTTATTTAATAGCACTGACGCATGCAGTTTGGCACCATGCAAGTGTTGGACAAATCAGTCTTATGCCACAATTCCTTAAAGACAAAGTCAAACCCGTCATCAAAACTGAAGAGCAATTTATTTTTATCTGTCATATCGTTGGACCGTTTCTGCAGCGCTTTTATGCTGAAAGAACTCGTTGTGTAATGGATGTGACCATTGAATTGTATGAAATGCTTGAAATCATTGACAAAAATTGTGAAAAACTTCGATTCATTGATCCGATCTGTGATTTACTTTATCACATCAAATGTGAGTAACTTTTCATTTGTTTTTTATTTTTAATAATAAATACAAATATAAATCGTAATAAATATAAATATAGATATGTTTACCGGCGATACCGTCAAGAATGAAGTCGAAAGAAGTATTCGAAACCTGAGATCACAGCTTCAGATGCGCCTCAGGTTTATCACACATATTAACATCGATGAAGTTTCAATCATGTCTTGAATACCTTATATTCACAAAAACTATAAATACTAATCATTTCTACAATTTTTGATAATATTTAAACTATATTTTGTGTAAAATAAATGCTTTTAAACAATGTATAGCATTAAATCGATTAAATAATTAAATAATTAGTTCAAAAGAAAAGGGAAGACTTGGCATAAATATTGGTTCGTTTCCCAGGACTCGATTAATCACATGAATAACTCCGTTATCAGCCATTATATCGCATTCATTGACTCTGGAGTTACTAAAACGGACTCTACCACTGAAAGACCTGTGCGTTGAAATGAGAGATCCGTCCAGAGCTCGATATTGTTGAGATCCAAGAAGTAGTGGCGAACTGTTGACTCCTTTAAATTGAATTCAAACTTTAATTAATTTAAATTTATATATAAAACTTTAAATACCGGAACAACACAACACTTCTGGTATTAAATAACTTCGAATGAATTTTTCGGATTCAGATTTATTAGTCGTTAAAGAATTGATTTGATTCTGTGAGAACTGACTCTCAAATGTTCTGTCAGTCAATGCAAGTAAAGTAAAGATTCCTTTCTCTAACTGTTCCTCAATTTGACTATTTTTGATAATTTTGCCCAAAATAGAGAACTTCTCCTTTGAATTTAAAGTTTGGACTAAATTTCCTTTCGTTGGAGTAATAAATCTGTCGACGATATGAATGTTTGCACCGCATATCTCTGTTTGGTCTACAATTTTAGCGCATTGAGCCGTCTTTGATAGACGGAAACCAAACCCTGGAATATCTCCATAAGTGTTGACACGAATCTGATTGCCCTGAAGTGTATCCAAGAGTTGATCACTACCCCATTCCATAGCATTGGTTTTTGGTTTGATTACATGAAATCCTATCATTTCTTTCGTACTATTCTTAATGTTTTCGAGTTTTGTCTGAGAGAGAGAACGCATAGAATCAGTGGATGGTATAAAAAATGAGACGTTATGTAAAGCGTCCCATTGGTTTAGGAGACCCCAATCTTTTATTAAATCGAGGTATTGTGTCATTCGATGGCTTTCAAGGAATCGAGAGATCGGTTGTGATCTTTCGGAAAGAATCACTCCATCGATTATATGAACCAAACCATTTGTCGCCAATAAATCGGTTTGAATTACATTAACTCCATTTACTTCAAGTTTTCCTTCGACTCTTTTAATCGGAAGCATAATATTGAGGGCATTCCTTACGGATGCAAAGTCTTTGATCGCCGACGAACACAAAGTATTGTTTATAATGTGATTCATAATTAATGCCTCAACACATGACTCTCCGTTAAGAAGGCTCTCCATATATAACTCTTTAAGTTTAAGAAATGCATCATTTGTTGGCGCAAATAAAGTTAAGGTTCGGCCCTCTTCTCGCAACTGACGGATTACATCAGTTTTACTCAAAACTAAATCATATTTTAATTAACACTTATATTAAAAAGAGTTAAAATGCTTACGATTTTTCAAAATAGTAAATCTTTCGTCACTTTCAATGATATCGGCAACAGTTTTGGTGGAGAGTGGCATAACTCTGTCTATTATGTGAACGATTCCATTTGTGGCAAAATTATCGGCCGATATAATGGGTGCGCAGTTCACTGTTATTATGCGTTTCGGGTTATTATAGATATTTATTCGAATCGGTTTATTTGTTGGACTCAAAGTTTGGATGAGTTGTTCGTCATCCAAATCTCCAGTTCTTAAAAGACCGGACACCAAATGCATTGCTATTATTTCTTTCATTCCATCGGATTGTCTTCTCTTTCTAACAACTGTCGGCTGATTTCCGGTTTCGATTTCATTCTATAATAAATGACAAATATTTTATTCATTGAATGCTTTACATTCATTTCTTTTATGATTACCTCAAGTTTGTTGTGGTCGTCCTCATACTCTATAAGAGAGTCATCAGTTAAACCAAAAACAGTAATATTTTGTGTCATTAAGTTCTTCGAGAAACCCATTCTTTCAATTATCCGTAACATCCGATTAGACTTTAAGTCTTTTATTGTTTGAATCAAATCTTTTAAATCGACTGAAAAAAAATCATTTGTTTTAAATAAATAGTAATAAAAATAAAA
This sequence comes from Galumna obvia, assembly GCA_034695785.1. Taxonomy (NCBI): domain Eukaryota; kingdom Metazoa; phylum Arthropoda; class Arachnida; order Sarcoptiformes; family Galumnidae; genus Galumna; species Galumna obvia. The sequence continues at coordinate 12,786 of JAQFZM010000068.1, forward strand.
ACTTATGAATCGAATCATACTTTGAGTGCAATAATTATTTCTGAGTCGTTTAAATCCGTGACAGCACTGATGCTTAACTATTGTAGTCGTGTTCTCCCGATCTCTTATTATCCTATATATGAAAAAAATTGAATCAAATAAAGGCTTTTATCTTAAATATTATCGAATATGTATTCAGTAATAAGTGTTTACTTTAAATGGATGTTATGATTGTCTCAATTATGCGGAGAATAATTACATATTTAATGTTTAAAACTATTGAATGCATTCATTTTATTGATGTTAAATATGTGAATACAATTATGTAATTCTAAAGTAGTTTTGTTCTAAAGATAAGCAGAATTTGTTTCATCACTTACTTTGTAATACATGTATAGGAAGTTTCAGTTTCTGAACATTGGGTCGACTGTAAGCTAATCGAGTTCTGAAGAGTTTTAAAAATTGAGTGAAATCTTTTTGAAGAGTTGTTGGCCTCAACCTCCAGACCCGAATTGGTTGACGTATTGAAAGGTTGACTGCCGTCAATCACTTGTCGTTCGATACAAACATTGGGACTGTTTTATCAAAAAAGAAATATCCATTAAATTCAAAATCACATCTTTTGACAAATGAATAATTCATTGGAATTAGAATTTTATGCTTTGATTACAAGAATTTGTATACTCTTTGTAAGAAATAATGCATATATTGAAAAGTTATATATATTATTGAAGGGTTGAAAAAATAAGTTTTTTGAAATGTTTATTAACAAAACAAAAGTTAATATTTGACTTAAAATCTCTTCGTTTAGAGTCTAAACTTTATAGAAATATGTGTTGACTGTCTTTTCAATGTTAGCCTAACTTTTCAATGAATAAATTAAATAAATTAATGAATGAAAATGTTTGGGCGGAATAAATAAAATGTAAATTGAATTGAATTGAATGCAATCTATAGTTTAATATTTCTATTATTTTGGGTTAAAAAATAAAATATTTATTATTTTTTGTTTTGAATAAATTTTCGGACAATTATCGGGCGTTTGCCTCAACACTATTAATACGTTTAGTTTGAGTTCAATAGCAAGAGTTGGGAACTTCCAAACTAAAAGGTAAGACCACTAAACATAACTAGAATTGACTTCAAATATGAATATTAATTGAAAACAAGTTTTGGAAATCGACATATCGTCACATATCGTCCTTTTGATCGATAGTTTGTTTAAAATAGTTCTTTAAAATTAAATTCAAAGCTAAACAAATGGGTGGACACTATTTATTTGGTTCCAGATTTGAGGTTATCTTCTGTTTAGTGCAAATGTGGCGAATGAGTGCTACAACTCTGCAATTCTATCGTTTATTAATTAAATATCGAAAACATTGTATGACTCATCCATTCATTACTATTAAAAGATTTATTTTTGCTTCAAATATTTGGACCGGATTTTAGTGCACTCGTCATAAGAAAACTAATTCATGTTTTAATTATATTCTAAATATTGAGTGAAATATTGGGAACAATTTGTACGTAAATATAAAGAATCTGATCTTAGATTCTAAAAATAATTTAGACTTAAAGATATACCGAAACAAATAACTAATTTTCATTTACAATACATAACTAATATTATTAATTATTAATGATTTTAATGTAAATGCACTCAAATTTAATTTTATGATTTGTTAAGTAAATGAAAGAACATACCCTTTCCACCATGGTTTATTTACTTGAAATAGATCACCAAATGACCAGAACTTAGGTGTTTCAAAATGAAAAGGAAATGAGAGGTCACTTCCGGGAAAATTGTTTTCTTCCTGTCCTTTATCTATGACTACAACTGAAGGGTTGAATTCTTGTGGAGTCAAGTCTTCCATACTTTCAGTCAAATGTGAAATCGATGGTAGAGTTGGAAGTCTTGGTCTTTCATCCATCCATTGTTTCATAAAATCTGCTCTTTTATTAAATTCTCGCTCAAAGTTTCCAATTCTTTAGAAAATAGAAAATATTTTAAATGAAGTAATAATTTTGACAATATTTGTGAATTACCTTTCACTAATAGAGAAAGGCCAATTATTTTGCCAAATATTTGGAGCCCATCTTTTCTGGACATGTCTTGAATTAGAGTCTTCGAGGAAAACACTCTTAAAGCAAAGAATTAACAAAAACAATGAAAAATTCATTTCATATTATGTTTTGTTAAATCGTTTAAAGAATAAAATATTTTCGAGACTTTGTTTTGTTAGGTTTGAGTTCAAAATCTTTTTTGTTAAATATCTAAACATAAATTAAAAGTTCAAATCATTTTATATGTGATTTGGGCGGCACTTCCTTCTAATTGTTATCTGAGTGACAGCACTGGTTAACGAATCAGATGCTATTAAATGCTATTTCCAGTAACTTCTAAACCGAAGCATATGGTTCTCTAAGCTTTGAAGGCTTTGAAGGTTCACTTTATTTATTGACATTAAATTATGTATTGAATGACACCATTTATTTTATTGATTTCATTGGGAGATGTACTCACGGACTAACTCAACCCAATCATTTTAACATGATAAATGTCAATTCCATCGAAAAGAGATTATCTCAATTTATATACCGAAGAATTTAACCATTGATTGATTGCTTCATTTATTTCGGTTTATTAAAAGATAAAATTCTTTAGTACTTTAAACTCATTTAAAGAGAATTCAGATGAGACTGAAAATGATTCACACATTTCCCGAACAAAATATTTTTTTAATTACATTTAGAATCCATTTATAGTATTTTTTTTGTATTTAATATAAGATTAAAGATATTTTTTATTTCAATAAAATGCTTTTTTATCTCAGATAATAACATATTTTAAAACCCTTTAACATGATTATATAACCACTTTATTTGATCACCTTGCTCATATTATCCTTAATATCTAAGGCATGAAATTCTCGATTTTTCTATTGAATTAAATAATTTTAACATTTAATTCATAGACATATTTAGTAAACAACAAAAAATGATAGAATTAATAAAATCAAATTTATTTGAGTTAAGGTTAATATATATATATATTTTAATTGAAATAAATTTATGTTACAAATTATAACTCATAATGGAATAACAAGGATGAGTTACCCACACATCCAGTTATCATTTAGTGTTAATATTCTGCTCTAATTTACCGATTCTTTAGTATTTTATATAATTTGATAAACAAAAGTTGTAGTCCTTTATTGTTTAAAAATTTTGTTAAGTAATTGTCTGTTAAATGAAAACTTAATTTATTTAATGAAACGATTCATTTCAAACGAAACTTATTTTTAATGAAATCATAAATAAGTTATCGGATATCAAAGAAATTTTATTTTTATATATTTAATGAATTTTTGGTAAATTTATACAGAATTGCAGTAAAAGTAGTAAAAGTGGGGATCAAATTTCCAATAAATAAGTATTAAATTAAAAATAATGATTATTGCAATTAACCAATAATTTTAAATAATCACTCGTTTAGGTGTAAAACAAATAAACAAATAGTAAAAGAGTATAAATATTAGTATCCTTTTGATGAATAATTTTAATATAAAAATTGGAGGAATTAATAGAATATGAAATAATTTAGTTCTAAATTATATAGTATTTTTGTAAATGCAACCTAGATCATATTTCTATATCTTTAATTAATTTTACTGATTTCTTAATCTTAAAGCATTTGAGAGGTTCTGTTCGTCTCTTATTATAATTTTAAATCAAATATCAATTGATCTGATGTTTGAAAATATAGGACTAAAATAATATGTGATATCATTTCGATAATCATTTTAATAAAGTGTTAGAATTGGGTCTAGACTTTTATAATGTAATAAATATTGAAAGATTTGAGGAAAGGGTAAGAATTAAAAACATTGACCTCATTTTATCTAAACAAAAGTGAGGATTAGCCCGAGTCCGGCCCTAAAGACATATTTGGTTATATATTTTCTATAATTGACAGAAATCTTTGGTTAAAAGAGGTTCACATCTTATTAATAATAATTATTTTTTTTAACATTTGTTTCTGTTTTTTCTTTGAATTCTATTTTTGTTGACTTATATTTCATTAACGTTTAAGAAATGATTTATAGATTAATAAACTTTTAAATCCCAATAATTTAAAGAATATTAAATAAGATATTAAACTAACATTCAATTCAATTAAACTAATACTCAATTCAATACAATTAGTAAATACATTAAAAGTTAGATTTAAAATATTATTAATTGCTTTAAGTTTTCCAAAAATAGTTTAATAAAGTTTAAACGTCAAAATTGTTTGAAAATGTTTGTCAACTTTTTAATGACTTATTTTTAGAGACCATATTATAAGCAAATAATAGGCAAAATTAAAAGCTTATATGAGGAACGTATAAAAATTGTCAATAAATAATGGTATCAGGGTTATTTCTAATATATTAAACTTTAATTAAAAAATTCACATAAATTTTGAATAAATCTTTAAATTTTATGACTATTTTATGACTATTCATTGACAATTTTTGCATGTTACTCTTATAAGTTTGTAATTGTTATCTACATATACTTTTGTCCCTTTTATATACTTTTGATTATAAGTTAGAAATAATAGAAAATGCAAATACAATCACAACATTTATTTATATAAATCTTATATTTTAAATTACTTTACTTTATGTAAATTTTGTTTTTTACTTTGTTTAGTTTGTTCAAGGTTAAAATCTTAAGTTTAGGTTTGGCTCTAGAGGTGACCAAAAACAGTTTGTAGTACTTATTTACTTAAAAACACTGTAAGTCAAAGTGACAATACATACAATACACACATCTTTGATAAGCGATTAAAACTATTTTAATATTTGATCCAAACCTAAGTTATCGGTCATCAAAGTTGTGTGTATTGTGAGTAAGTCTTACAGTGTTTTTAAATAATTGACACCACTTACAAACTCTATACAACGAGTATTTACTGTTTTTTAAAAACAAGTCAATGAATTGGGGCAATGGATGTGCCATAAAAGGAAATACCAATTATTTGTTCATATTTTCCAATGGATTATAAGCTGATAATCTCTTTGTATGATTTCCTATGAATTAGTTTCTAATGATTTCTCTAAACGAGGAAACACTTCGAATTGTAAACACATATCAACTTAAACTCAAGTTTAAACTGAAAAAAAGGAATTGAGTTATAGTTTTATTCAAAACTTAATTAATTAAGTTTTAAGGCATAACTAAAATGGAATACACTTTAATTCACTGATTAGAGTTTACATTTGTTTCAATTATACTTTAGGTCCTAAAGGGAACCCATATTCCTGCGGGAATCCCGTAAATTTATTTCGAGTCGAAAAAAAATCAATTTAATTGCAAATTAAGACTTTATCGGTATCTTTAAAATCAATGAAATCAAACTTTGATTATATTAAAAATCTCAAACGATTTTAAGAGATAACTCAAAATAATTGGTTTTAATGTGTTATTCATTTTGTTTTGAGATAATGGCAGTGGAAGACAGTGTTTAGGAACTGGTAGGGAATCGGGGGAATAGAAATTCTTAGTGCGGGAACGGGAGTGAGATTTTTGTTTTTAGTTTTAATAAACATTAAGCGATGGAAATGAAAAATGAATTTTAATATTTAAGGTCTTTTGATTTCCTGCTTTGATTTCATTGATTGAGAGTTTCAGAAGATTTTGTTTTTATTCGACTCTCGAATGAACTCTAAAATAAAGTTCAAGGACTCCATACAAGTCATAGGTTTCATACAAATAGACATTCTTTGAAAAAGACTTTTCATTTGAATATAAAGCACTTTAAAGAAATTGACTGAAAGACTACTTCTAACTTAAATACTAAATAAATACTGTTAAGAATCATTAGCGCCAACAAAACTTGAGATGAAGATTTTATTAATGCTTGTGATTAGTTAACTAAATGATCATTTTATAAACCATTTATTCAATTTAATTAATGATGAAATATAGAAATGTAATTAAAATATACCGTATTACCCGCCTCAGCCGGCATGCACCTTTAAGTGAGTTTGACCATTTTCATAAAACTGTTTTTTCTATAACGATATGACGGTATAAATGAGGAAAAAAGTTTCATCCAAGAATTTTTTATTTGTTTTGGTAACTTAACTAACAAAAATAAGTCTTAGATACTAGAGAGGAGTTCTAAAATATATCCCTTGTAATTGAAGATTTCATAATTATAAACTTATTCAAAATTTTAATATATTGAGAACTAATTTTGTGTTTAATCTTTAAAATCTTTAATTATTAGCACTATTTCTAAACACTTTCAGAGTCTTTCAATCTGAAAGTTTCAGACAATTTATTGTTTTTCTTGTATTCAAGTTTTCAGAATTGATTTATTTTTATCCAAAACATTCATTTAAAACTTTACGAAAATTATTATATTTATATCTCAAATATTTCCTCATTTGTATCTATAGGCCGAGTTATATGGGTAGTATCCTCAAACTCATTTAAACCATGATGTTCTGGCTCACAAGGGATAATATAGTAAGTAATTTTTGTCGAATTGTCTAAAGGTAATGTTTGTTTAATCTGACTAAGGGCAAATTCTCATAGTATTATACTATAATAATGAATAGTGGGTAACTTAACCATAGAGAATAATGGGTGACTTATAAGTTCAGGGTGCTATACTATGAGAATTTGCCCCTAGTGAGTTTAATCTCTTAAAATCAGTTCTTTTTCAGTCTTTTATTTAACCTGTCTTCGGGTTAACTCATATCCACGAATTCTATATTATTTAGCCCTTATGTCCATTAACTTTAGTGATTCATTTATACCTCAAAATTGTTTAATCAAAATAAAGTGATACCACTCTTCTTTCGGTTGTTTAACTTCTCAACTTATTTTTATTTGATTCAAGTGTTGTCTCATTTTTTTTGTATTTTTTCGGAATTGAATTTTGTTAGCGTTGGAATAGTAGTAAAAACTCTATAATCTATAATTATCGAATACTCTTTATCTTGGAAATTTTTTAGTCAAATATATATTTTGGAATTTTTGAGATAATTATAAAAAAAAGCACTTTATAAGTGGAATATATGTGTGTGAAATTCACATCATGAATCTTATTCCCCTTTTATGTGATTTCTATATTTGGAACGAGTTTTCTCAGATTTTAGAGATACAATGTATACAATTTTCTCTATAATTGAATTACTTTCAGTTGGGTTTAATTAAAATCACTTATTCTAACACTTATTTAATTTTATATTTTTATATAAATATTTATAATAAATTTTATAATAATTATTTAATAATTTAATACTTTCTTTAATTTGATTTTTTTTACATATTTGAAGATATTTAATATCAGACACTTTATTATCAAATATTTGTTGACGCAATTCATAACTACTTTTGATTTTATCATTTGTAATCAACAAATGCTTAACAGCTGTAAACCTAATCATAACTAATTTGTAATAAACTGATCAAAGATTAAGTGATTAAAAATAAATGATTGTTGATTTTATTGCTGGTATAGATTTTCAACTTTATTCAGAATATTCTAGGGTTTCAATAAAAACTTTTTATTTGAGATCCGATTATCGATATATCGAAACAATTGATTGGAATAGTTTTTGGCGCTTAAAGTGAAAGCATACAAAAGCGCACAAAAGATATGACAACAAAAGCATTCAAACACTGAACCAAAAACTGAATCATTTTAGGAGTGAATCATCTCTTGTCTGGCCTTCACTTCAACGCAAATTATCTCACAATTTATAACAGATTTTCAAACAAAAGTAATTACTTTTCGCTTATATATCATATCTTTTAAGATATAAATCTTAAGAAACAATTGAAACGATTTGACACTTATTTTATCCAAAGTTTTATATTTAATTCAAATTATTTCTAAATTTATTAAAACTTTTCGTCGTTTTATAGGATTTACTGTTTTGTAACCAAATTTCGATAAAATTATGGAAAGCACTGAAAGTAAGTATTTTTGTTTTAATTATAATTAAACAAATGATGGGTCACTCACTCCACTGTTTTAAATATGATTTTGAAATTTGAGTCAATTTAGTATTTTATACTATTTTTGTATTAAAAGCAAAAATCAATACTAAAAACATTTTTATTTGAAGTGCAGACAAAACATAAAATAAATATTTTATTGTTTTAATAGTTATAAAGATTTTGTGATTTGAAGAGTCAGTGACTGACTGTCACTACTTTTAGTACAAAATTGCATTTAAATAACGAAATGATAATTCAATTATTGATTCTTTGTTTTAATCAATTATTACTATTATTCAAGAGTTTTATTTACTTAAAATATTTACTTATTGTTTATCCTTTTTATCTTTTATTAATATCGAGTCAAACATTTATTAAAGAAATAGTTATTTGAATAATGATAAAATAAGCTAGCTACTTTTTTTTATTAAAACCAAACTTCGATCTAAAGTAAAATGAGTTTAAAATGATAGCAATAATTAATGATTGAATGCATTTTCATTTCATTAAGATTGCGATCCATTAGTCTATTGAATCCATTAGTGATAAACTGATCGATAGTTTTGAAATAAAATGACTTTTTTGGTAACAATTTCTTAAAAATTTACTCATTTTATAATTCAATGAAAGCTATAAATAACTGAAACTACGATCACTTTAAAACTTAATGATTGGGTTTTGGCTAAAATTGCAATAAATTTCAAAATGAATATCATTTTTGAGGATAAATCGCCGCCAGAATTGTGTCCAAACAATAATGAGTTACTTTTAGATTGAATACAATTAAAGCAAAACATTTATTGCAATCAAATAAATGATAGCGAAATACAGGATATAAATGAAGGGTTCGTTTAACTCGTTTTGCGATCGATTCTGTCGACGAGTTTTTATACCTTTTTTTGAATATGGGATCCGTTGAATGCAGTTCTTAGACTCTAAAAGCAAAAAGTTTAGTAATAGCGCCCACTTCTGACCACCAAATCCAGTCATGTAATGGTATCTGTAATTCGTTTGGTTCAGTGGGCGGACTATAGCTCTGGAACTGTTGATAAACTTCTTTGACGGGTCGTTAACCCTAACATTAAGTGATTTTATTCATTCGTATAATGTTATCGATTTTAGTATAAGAGTCAGACTCTTCTGTTTTATTCATTTGAGTGCAGACTTTGATTGAAAGCACAACTCTTTGCGAAAATAACTGTCATTAGAACTGTCCTTACATTACATTATGACCATTGCTTTGTCTGATGGTATCCTATATTTCATATATTGTTTATAATGTTTATAATCTCCAAAATTGTCTAATTATTAGACACTCTTTCGAGTCCGACTCAATCCAAAGGAGGTCTTAAGTATGAGTTGGTTTTGGAGAAGCCATCGAATGATACGCCACCAAAGATTATTCGACCCCTGGACTCACCCAAACAGATATCCGTCGAAGATATTGAAAACAAATTAAAAGAAGCGGAAGAACGACGAAAGTCATTTGAAGCCCAAAAGGTTAGTCTCGCGAAGGAAAGCATTTCGAAGATATCGGAAATCAAAGAAAAATTGAGTGAAATCGAAGAACAAAAGATTGAATCCACTCGAATGATACTCGAAAAGAAAATGGAGGCATCAAAAGAAAACCGAGAAACTCATATTAAAGCCATTCAGGAAAAGCAAAAGGAACATGTAAGAAATACTATCACATTTTTATTATCTCTTTTTCTTATCTATAATTTATATATTATTTACCAAAAACTGTATAAACAATTTAAGTAGAAATCCGTCCCAAAAGAAAACGAGTGAACTTCTGACCAAAAACACGAACAGATGAAACACATTTAAAATCGTAGACTTTTAACAAATTTTAAGACATTTTTTAATAGACTTCTCCTCAGAAATAAATTGAGCCTCAAATTAGCCTCAAGTCGTCATTAGTTGTAAAAAACATCAAAAAATATTTAAATTTATATTTCCTTTAAAATTATGGCCACAATTTTTTTTAAAATACATAAAATAATTGAAATTTTGATGGATTTACAACTAATTAAAGGTAACCAGAGTTGAGGCCAAACGGCGGCTCTCAAATGAAACTATTTTGCCAGCAATGGATAAGTTAAATACAATTAAGCTTCGGATGGCTTCCGCCGCCGTATCACGTGATGCTAAATTAGCTGCTCTTCAGGAACGACTTCGAGATCATGTATTAACCCTTCGACTAATTTCCGGATTTCGATCTCATTTAAAATAGGGATAAAATATAGGAAATTGAATTCATTCTCTATTAGAGGACTGAATATTGTAATTAACTTATGATTTGAATAATCCCTTTCGTATCAAAACTTTGGGCGGTTTTTCTCCTCTTTTTTTAAGTTTTAGATTTCGCTATAAAACTGCTTTTAATTATGACTAAAAAATCTTAATTATGTTTTTGCGGAACAACTCATAATAACTGACAGTAAAACTGTTGCCTTTAATTTGAACTGAATTTAACGACTTTAGAATTACTTATAAATGACTTATTTTTAACAAATTTTATTGATTTCAGTCTATAATTAGTGTGAATTCATATCAATTCAAATATTAATTTTTCTCAAAAGAAATCCGGAATTTATAGTTTGTTTTGATTTTCAAATACTTATTATTTGAAGAACTGTCCCTATTATAGGATAGACGTGTAGATGAAGTCAGGAAACAAATGGAAGACTCGAATCACTCCAATGATTCTCTTAAAATCAAATTAGAGTCTAAACTGAGAAATGCACAGAAAAATAGGGAACTAATTGTAAGAGAAACTCAGGATAAGCTTAAAGAACACGTGAGTTATCTGTTAGTCTCATAATTAATAGCTTTTCTTTTTTTCATAATTAATAAGTCTTAGACTTGACTTAACTCTTTAGAAATCTTAACCTAAAATAACTTTCTTTAAATAATTTAGTTCTTAAAAAATTAAAACTTGAAAATCAATTCCAAATAACAAATAGAAACAACATATTAGTCGAGTGAACGCCAGCCATAGAGAAGGCCTATCGGCCAAAGAGAACTGTTGTTGTTCTCGAAATCAATTGAGTGAAAGGATTGCGATCGCAAACCAAAAACGAAATCAATTTTTGAAACTCCGTTCGGAACGTTTGAAACTTAATGTATGGAAAATATTTAAATTATATTAAAATTAACATTCAATCAATCAAATGGTGGACTCACTTCTGGTATAATTTAACTTATTTTATAATAACCGGTGGTTTCGGACAATTAATATATTTCTTTATTAATTGATTTATGCCTTAAAATTGATTATTAAAACATCGGATAATTAATCAAAAAATTGTTCCATTAATAAGTTATTAATTAATTGGTGTAACCCTTTCTATAACCGCTTTTAACCGATTCTCTTAATATTTTAATCATTTAACTGAGAGGGGACCAAATCCATAGTAACGGTCACTAATACAAACAAATCTACTAGTCTTACACTAAACACTTGTGAAATGTGACCTTTTGTTTACATGTTTTGGCTCTCTCTGATTTAACTAATCATTTAATCTAATCGTTTGTAAATTTTTAATTGAAGGGCGAAAAAGTGGCGGAAGTCGTGAAACGCAAATCGGAAGTTATTACCACTTCTGGCGATTCCTCTGAATAATTGGATTTTGAATCACAAAATTGGAAAAAATACTTAATTCTTATAATTTTCATATGTTTTTAAACTTTTTTTGTGATAATCCACTAATAGTTTTAGAAAATTTTCTCAAAATATTGGCCTTAAATTCACTTCAAATCGAAAATTATTATTAATTTCTAACATTTCTATAAATTTCTCACAATTTTTATCATAAATTCTTGAAATATTTGATTGGATTAAATAAAATCAATTTGAAAAGTATTTGAATTTGTTTTCTGTTTTGAAAACGATATTAAGTGTAAACTAAGCGCTCAATTGATTCGATTGGAAAACAATTTGTTTGAACCATTGCTACCATTCGTTTAAAAGTTGAGAGAAGTTTATCCACTATTATCTCGTTTTGTCTCATTTACATATCATGTGTTATGTCTAAGGAGTTATGAGTAATGCGTGAAAAGGATTTTGCCTTTCAGTTCAAATTGCATTCTGTGCTCTAAAGCTTCGTATTCATAGAAAACTATTGTTTTATAAAACATTTGTTGAAATTTTATATCATTTGAAAAGTTATTGAAAATTAATTATTTTTGACGACATCTAAAAGAAAGTGAACGGAGAATATCAGAAAACACTGAAATGGAGGCATATCTTGTTTTTAAAGACGGCCCAACTTTTACAGGCCTTCACTTCGGTTATGAGAAGTCTGTTTCGGGAGAAATCGGTCAGAACTGAAACAATTGATATCATAATCAGTGATATTATTATTATTTATTTATTATTTATAGTATTTCAGACGGGAATGGTTGGATATATCGAGTCTTTAACTGATCCCTCATATCACAGACAAATACTCGTATTGACCTATCCTTTGATAGGAAACTATGGTATTCCTGACGAAACAGAAAAGGATGAGTTCGGTCTTCAAAAATGGTTTGAATCGTCAAAGATATGGCCCATCGGACTAATTGTCAGCGAATTGTCGGCGGAATTCAGTCATTGGAGCGCAAAGAAATCATTAAATCAATATTTACTCGATTTTAAAGTTCCTGGAATTCAAGGGATCGATACTCGAGAGCTGACTAAATATTTAAGAGAGAGGGGTAGTTCTTTAGGCAATATTGTCATTCGAAAGATTGAAATGGAAAAACCACTTAAATTTTTGGACCCAAATTTAGATAATTTAGTGGATGAGGTCTCCACTAAATTGAGTCGAGTTTATAATGAGAGCGGAAATCCTCGAATAATTGTAATCGATTGCGGGGTTAAAAACAATCAAATTAGATGTTTGGCCAAAAGAGGAGCTCGAATTCAAGTGGTTCCGTGGGATTATCCCTTTTCAGAACAAATTGAGACTTTCGATGCAATATTTCTAAGCAATGGTCCTGGTGATCCCTCCAAATGTTTAAAAACAATAGAAAATATTAAAAATGTAATCAAAAGGAATGATAACTTTATTCCCATTTTTGGCATATGTTTGGGCCATCAGTTATTATCATTGGCTGCCGGCGCTAAACCCTGGAAAATGGTTTATGGTAATAGAGGTCATAATCAACCTGCTCGTTTTCTCGATACAGTCAACTGTTGTATTACAACTCAAAATCATGGCTTTGCAGTCGATATTAAATCTTTTTCGAACAACGAATGGATCCCATTATTTACGAACGCAAACGATGGAAGTAATGAAGGAATCGCTCACAAAACTAAACCTTATTTTAGTGTTCAGTTTCATCCGGAACATATGGCCGGACCAGAAGATATGGAATTTCTTTTTGACATCTTTTTAGACACAATTATTAACAAATCTTCAGAGATATCAGTCATCGATAGAATTAAAAAACATTTTTATTCTAATGTCGTCCACCCATTGAACCAAAATTTAATCAAAAAACCGCATAAAATACTTATATTGGGTTCAGGAGGTCTTTCAATAGGACAGGCAGGAGAATTCGATTACTCTGGCTCTCAGGCAATAAAAGCATTAAAGGAACGGAAGATCCAAACCGTTCTGATTAATCCCAATATAGCAACAGTTCAAACGACACCGGGTTTGGCCGATAAGGTCTACTTTTTGCCCATTACTCACGACTATGTATCTGAAGTCTTGAGATGTGAACGACCAGACGGTGTATTCCTTATGTTTGGCGGACAGACAGCTCTCAACTGCGGCATTGAATTGGAAAAGAGCGGCGTTTTGGCTGAATATAATGTGGAAGTGTTGGGAACACCCATTAGCTCTATAATAGATTCAGAGGACAGGGAGAAATTCTCTCAAAAAGTAAAAGAAGTCGGCGGAGAAGTGGCTCCGAGTCGGGCCGCCTATTCAGTAGAAGAAGCGCTTAAATTTGCCGAAGAATTAGGTTATCCAATACTTGTCAGATCTGCCTATGCTTTGGGTGGTTTAGGATCCGGTTTTGCTAATAATCCGATTGAGTTAAGAAAAATCGTTATCCAGGCATTAGTCCATTCAAATCAAGTCCTTCTCGACAAAAGTCTTAAGGGTTGGAAAGAAGTTGAATATGAAGTATTGAGAGATGCCTACGATAACTGCATTACTGTCTGTAATATGGAGAATGTGGACCCTCTCGGCATTCATACGGGAGAGTCAATAGTTGTGGCCCCGTCTCAGACACTGACTAACATTGAATACAACAAATTGCGAACGATGGCCATCAAAGTTGTCAGACATTTAGGGGTTATCGGCGAATGTAATATTCAATACGCGTTGAGCCCCGACTCTGAAGTCTTTTATATAATTGAAGTAAATGCAAGACTTTCGAGAAGTTCAGCGCTCGCGAGTAAAGCCACCGGATATCCATTGGCGTACATCGCAGCCAAACTGGCCCTCAATATTCCTCTCTCAGACTTAATGAATAGTGTGACTGAAACAACCACTGCTTGTTTTGAGCCCAGTCTTGATTACTGTGTTGTTAAGATCCCTCGCTGGGACCTTGGTAAATTCACTGGAGTTAGTCATCAAATCGGGAGTTCTATGAAAAGTGTCGGAGAAATTATGGTTTGTTTTCTTAGAAAATTATTGTTTTATAATTGTTTTATTGTCTTCAGGCAATCGGCAGATCTTTTGAAGAATCGTTTCAAAAGGCTCTTCGAATGGTTGACGAAAGTGTTAATGGATTTGATCCTCACCTTAAAAAACACAGTAAAGAAGAACTCGAGTATCCGACAGATAAAAGAATCTTTGCATTGGCCTCAGCCCTATACCACAACTGGACTGTTTCAGAACTCTATAATTTAACTAAAATCGATCCCTGGTTTCTCTATAAGTTTAAAGCAATAATCGATAATTTAAAGGAATTGGAAAAATTGAGGGCTCAGAACAACTCAATTACCCCTTCAATGATTCTTAAATCAAAGAAATTAGGCTTTTCTGACAAAATGATCGCTGAATGTATCGGAAGCTCTGAATTAGTTATAAGAAAACAACGGCTCGAAAATAACATAAAACCTTTCGTTAAACGTGTGGACACAGTCTCTGCCGAATGGCCCGCAAATACTAATTATCTCTATTTAACATATAATGGTAGCGGTAATGACACTGAAAGCTCGAATCAGGGGGTTATGGTTTTAGGAAGTGGTGTCTATCGTATCGGATCATCCGTTGAATTTGACTGCTGTGCCGTCGGATGTGTTAAACAACTCCGAGAGGTTTAAATTTATAATCAATTCTTTACTGAATTTAATTTACTTTGAAATTAGATGAATAAAACAACAATTATGGTTAACTGCAATCCCGAAACTGTGAGCACTGATTATGATATGTGTAATCGATTGTATTTCGAGGAAATTTCTTTTGAGGTATAATTTGTTTTTAAATATTTTTTATTTATTTAAACCCATTTTAATCTAAAACAGACAGTAATGGAAATTTATAACATTGAAGAGCCGGAGGGTATAATATTAAGTATGGGCGGACAACTTCCCAATAATATCGCTATGGATTTGTTTCGACAAAATGTTAAGATTTTAGGGACGTCTCCCGAATCTATTGATAGCGCAGAAAATCGATACAAATTTTCGCGTTTACTCGACAGCAAAGAAATACATCAACCGATTTGGGAACAAATCACAGACATTGAAAGAGCAAAACTCTTCTGTCAGAAAAACGGTTATCCATGTATTGTAAGGCCATCATATGTGTTGTCGGGCGCTGCCATGAATGTCGCCAATTCTGCCAGAAATTTGGGTATATCTTTATCTCAAATCAAATTTATTTTATACTAAAAACTTATTCATAATTTAGAGAATTATTTGAAAGAAGCGACGGCTGTCTGTAAAGAACATCCGGTCGTTATATCGAAATTCATAACTGAGGCTAAAGAGATAGATGTGGACGCAGTGGCACAGGAGGGCGAACTTATTTGTATGGCAGTCTCTGAACACGTAGAGAATGCTGGCGTTCATTCGGGTGACGCCACTCTCGTAACTCCGGCTCAGGATTTAACTGCAAAAACTTTGGCAAACATTAAGAAAATATGTGAAGTTATTGGAAAAGAGTTGTTAGTAAACGGACCCTTCAATATGCAACTCATGGCTAAAGACGACGACTTAAAAGTTATTGAATGCAATCTTAGAATTTCGCGTTCGTTTCCATTTGTCTCAAAAACTTTGGACTGTGATTTGATAGCTTTGGCGACCAAGGTCATTATGGGAGAGAAAGTTAAACCAATTGACTTAACGATAGGCAAAGAAATCCGTGTCGGAAATCATTACTTTAAGAGAGTCGGTGTAAAAGTACCCCAATTTTCGTTTTCTCGTTTGATGGGCGCAGATGTGACTCTTGGCGTAGAAATGGCGAGTACTGGAGAAGTGGCCTGTTTTGGGGAAAACAGATACGAAGCATATTTGAAAGCTATGCTCAGCACTGGATTTCGTTTACCTAAAAAACGAATCGCTTTGTTATCGATCGGAACTCATAAACATAAAACAGAATTACTTCCGAGTATTCGAACCCTTTTGAAAATGGGTTATCGATTGTACGCCAGTTTAGGGACCGCAGACTTTTACAATGAAAAGGGTATAGAAGTGGAAGCCGTTGAGTGGCCTTTCATTGATGACGAAGAAAAAGTGAATGTAAACGACATTGCTCATTATTTGGCCACTAAAGAATTTGATCTAGTAATTAATTTGCCGATGAGAAGCACAGGTGCGCGAAGGGTCTCAACTCAAGGCTATAGATATCGTAGATTTGCTGTCGATTACGCCATACCTTTAATATCAGACGTGAAATGCGCCAAATTATTAGTCGAAGCCTTAAAACTTGTGGACGGAATGCCTCCCGTCAAGACTCATATCGATTGTTTGGCCTCAAACAGATTCATTCGAATGCCTGGTTTCATAGATGTGCATGTTCATATAAGACAACCTGGCGATGAACACAAAGAAGACTTTACTTCAGGAACCGAAGCAGCGCTGGCGGGAGGTTTCACTTTGATTGGAGTCGTTAGTATTTTCTATTTTTAAACCCCTTTAGGTTTTCCTATTTTTTGGACAATTTTTACAATTAAATGATAACTAAATTAATTTCATTCAATTATTTGTTTGACTAAAAAATTAATTTTTTGTAAATGTTTGACACAAAACAGATGCCGAACACAAAACCTTCGATTACAAACTTTGAAAATTATGGACTCGAGTCGGCATTGGCCGCAAAGGGCGCTAAATGTGATTACGGGCTCTTCTTAGCGGCAACGGCTGATAACGCAGAGACGGTGGCAAAGATCGCCAAAACTAATCGAGTGATGGGACTTAAAATGTATTTAAATAACACTTTTGGAGATCTTTGTTTACCCAAAATGACTGATTGGATGAAACATTTCGAGAATTGGCCCAAAAATACTCCCATTTGTGTTCACGCAGAGGGACAAACAACAAGTGCTGTCATCAATTTGGCCAATATTTATGACCGACACGTCCACATCTGTCACGTGGCCCGAGAAGAAGAGATACTTGTGATTAAAGCGGCCAAAGAAAGGGGAATAAAAGTGAGTTGTGAAGTGGCACCGCATCATCTCTTCCTCTCAGAACAAGACATTAGTTTAATTGGAGAAAAAAGAAGTTCTGTTAAACCCTGTTTAGTATCACTGAGGGATCAAAAGGCGTTGTGGGATAATATCGATGTCATCGATGTCTTCGCTTCAGATCACGCGCCACATCTCAAGTCAGAAAAAGATAGTTCTGAATCTCCTCCCGGTTTTCCAGGTTTGGAGACCACTTTACCCCTTCTATTAACAGCTGTAAAAGAGGGAAGACTTACAATAAATGATTTGTGGACCCGAATGTATAGAAACCCAAAGAGAATATTCAAACTTCCGGATCAAAACGATACTTATATAGAAGTAGATATGGATGAGGAATGGGTTATACCTGAGGCCATGCCTTTTTCAAAGGCCAAATGGACACCATTTGCCGGCAGATCTGTCACTGGAAGAGTTCGAAGAGTTGTTTTGCGAAATGAAGTGGTTTTTGTTGATAACAAAGTATTGATTGATCCCGGATTTGGACAAAATGTGTTCAAAACTTCGACACAAAATTCTATTGAAAACGATTTAAATTATGATTCAATAGAAAATACTTCAGTCGAAACCAATGATAAAGAAATTGGAAGAAAAGTTGCAACGGATCCCATGAGAGAATTGCATTCAGAAATGTTTAAAGAATTGGAAATACCGGAAACGAAGAGCAGACAAATGATTACAAAACCACTTTCTGTAGTGATAAACAGTTCCCCCACAAATATTTCTAAAGTGGCTCCGATGTCATCTCCTGCTCTCATAGACCACAAATTGCACCGACATATTCTTTCTGTGCGAGACTTCAATCGGGAACAATTACACGAAATATTCAATTTAGCGAATAAATTCAAACAATGTGTGGAAAACGACAAACCATTCGAGAAAAGCGATAAATTAATTCCAATCGAGAATATACTCCGGGGCAAAATAATGGCTTCGATATTCTATGAGGTCAGCACAAGAACGAGCTGTTCATTTGCAGCTGCGATGCAAAGATTAGGCGGTTCTGTTATATATCTGAACGAAGAATTTTCTTCCGTTAAAAAAGGAGAATCACTCGAAGACTCGGTTAATATTATGGCTAATTATAGTGATGTCGTTGTTCTCAGACATCCCGAGAAGGGAGCGGTCGCTCGCGTCGCCCACAAATGCAATAAACCAGTTATAAATGCTGGCGATGGTATAGGAGAACATCCGACTCAGGCATTACTCGACGCGTTTACTATTAGAGAAGAAATCGGAACAATTAATGATTTAGTGGTGAATAACTAATTAACTAATATTTTATTCATTATTAGATTAATTGAAATCATTTCACATTCGATTCATTTCTTATTACAGATAACATTAGTCGGAGATTTAACAAATGGAAGGACTGTCCACTCATTGGCGCGTTTATTATCTCATTATAGATTGTCTTTACTTCAATTGGTTTCGCCCACATCTCTAAAAATGCCCGAAGAAATCAAAATTTATTTACAAAACAGAAACATAAAATATAAAGAATCAAATTGTTTAGAGGAGGCTTTACCTGAAACAGATGTCCTATACATGACTCGCATCCAAAGGGAAAGATTTAAGAAACAGGAAGACTATGACGCAGTATTTGGACATTATGTCATAACTCCTCAGCTCATGACAAAAGCCAAATCCAAAATGATTGTAATGCATCCGTTGCCACGACTTAACGAAATACAGTCAGTATTTAATTACATAACTTTTTAAATATTTAATAATTGAATATAAATCGCATTAATTTTTCTTTTATCATATCTTTAGGCCTGACTTCGATGATGACAAAAGAGCCGCGTATTTCAGACAAGCAAAGAATGGAATGTATGTCCGAATGGCTTTACTTGCAATGGTTTTGGGAAAGGCATAATCCAACTTAAAAACAAAATTCAATCATTTATTTCCTTCACTTTTATTATATCACAATTTTTTTGATTTATATATTTTTTTATTTAACAATTTGTTGGTTAGTGTTGAGACTGGAATGAGTGCCAAACAGTTTTTTAAAGTGTTCAACAAATATCTCGCAGTGTTCTCCTAATAACAAATTTTAATTAAATTCAGAAAAATGTTTCAAAATGAGTACAAACCGTTTGCAAAAGCAGGAGATCCTCGAATTCGCAAATTTCTTAATTCAAAGAACTTATAAACAAAATAAAAGAGTTGTTCGTCGCCTGAATTAAAAGCGATGTCTAAGAATTTTCGCGCCGATATATTATCGATATTCGCGTGATTTTGGATGAATCTGAGGGCTCTCGACAACTGATATTGAGATAATAACACTTCAATGATTTCTTCATTGGCTGTCGTAAGTCTTTTAAACATATCGAGAGACAATTGAACCGCATATTTGTAATGAGGTTCAAGTGAAAGAAGGAGACAGGCCAATTGCTTTGAATCAGAGAAGACGTGATACTGAAGGAATTGATGCATTTGATAGAACTGTTGGGTTCGCACCAAATGGGTTATTAAGAACTCATAAACGAAGTACTGAATTGGGATTTGATTCAAAGTTAATGAATAGATGTATTCAAATAGAATCGAAACGATAAGGTTTTGATCCAAATTCTGTTTTGGGATAAAAATATAAGTCATTCAAAGTTTGGTTCATTTGTTATACTGTTTTCTGTTCTTCAAATATTGTAAAGACATTCGAGAAAACGTCCGTCTGATCGACAATTGCTTTCATTTTCTGTTTTTTTAAATCCGAAATATTTTGTGTCGCTTCTGATGAAAGAACTTCTTTGTTGGAAGCATTAAATTTGTTGAATATAAGTGAGAGATCACCCAAAGGGTTTCGATTACTTTCTTCGCTTTGCATTATTGTGTTTTTACAGACTTTTAATAAAATTGATTTTGAATTTTGTCTAAACATTAAGAAATCGATCAAAAGTGGAATGTTTTGAATCATTTCAATGCTTTGACTCAAATTAATTTGAAGAAACCAAAGACATCCCAATCGAGCGTCGATTATAATATTTGGCTGAAATATAACCCAATTCGTAGAATCTATCGATTAATTAATATACTTTTAATTGAAAGTTAATCAGTAATAATGGAAAGTCATACAAAGTTCACATTCAGTGTTGTCCTCCCATTTAAATGGTTTGATAGTGCACTGCGAAAGAATTGGATAATGAATCTTCACATTTGCCATCATTTCATTTGTTTGTAAATTAATATCAAATATTAGAGAAGTTTGACTCGTTTGGTGATGAACTATCACTAAATCATCGACAATATTAATGGCAAACCTTCCCGTCAATTGAAGCAAAAGTATGTCTGTCTTTTGGGGTACTGAATCTCTGAAAGAAATTAAAAACTTATTTAAGAATTTATTTAATTTTTTTTTAATACTTAAGGAAAGTATATATCATAATATGAGCCCCAATTTGGTCCTTAAGAATTGGCTGATGTCTTAACACTAAAAGACGACTTTTTCCATACCTTTAATAGGGGTATAAATTGAAATATATTTTTAAAGGATTGACTCACAGGTTAGCGATGGCCACATCTCTTTCGTAAAGACATATTTTGGCCGATTTTTGTTTGTGATTCCACTCGACTTCAAATTTAGACAATTTATAAACTGTATTTGGCTTTTGATTATTTTTATTAGAAATTAATTATTTTAATAATTTTTAATTTACTCTAAAGAGAAAGGCGTGGATAACATTAGCAAAAGTCCCGTTCGCCACAAGAAGTAAACAGTTCTCAGGCTTTCAGAGTAATTGAAAGTCAATTAATATTAAATGATGTCTAGAATTTATATCAGACCTGATATACGAACCAATCGACAGAAATACTAATAGTTTTAAGACATTTTACTATTTTCTTATCAGAAATGATTTGATAGAATTCAATTCCGGCGTCAGTTATGAATACAATTTCATAAGTATTGGTCCAAACAAATCCCAATACTTTACAGTTCTTACTCTAAATATCAATCAATTAATCGGTTAATAAATTAGAGATTATTTCTACAAATTTCATGAAACGTAAGAATTTCAAGAAAGGAGTGAATGAATTCGTTAAATGCCTTCAATTTAATGGGTTTTAATACATACAATACAACAAACCTTTGATGTCTGGAAGTATTGATGGTTTGGTTGTCCGTTACTAAAGTTAATGAACTCAACGGTATTCGGCGATCGTTGAACAGCCAATACATCGGACGCCGGAGAAAACTTAATGGACAGAACGTCTCCCCTCTCTTCGAGTCTAAGAAATATCGATAAATCAAAAGACAATTCAATAATGACTTAAAAATTACTTGAATTTAATGATGTTATGATCGGCGCCCCTAACGATCACTCCTTCGGCACATTTGTTGAGTACAACAAATATCTGTCGATTGGATTCATCGTAAAAGACGTTTACGTTTTTAGAAACCGATTCAAAACGAATACAATTTGGACTCAATTCTAATAATTTGTTGTTTCGGTTCGACATCTCTTAGTTTGTAAACACCTTTTCGTCCAACGATTAGACTGAGAGTTGTATTTCTCTTGTATTCGATTCAATTCAATCAAATTAATAATATTTTAGTCTTATTTAGAAAAAAAAAATATTAAAACAAACGATAAGTTGTTTACAAACACTTCTTATCAAAATTAATGCATTTCGTAATCATTAAATGTTTAAATGTTTGTAAAAAAATATTTATGAATGAAATGTAACGCAATTTATGAAATGTTGCGAAAGTGAAGCAAAACGTAAAAATAATTACAGTGAGAGCAAGATATTAGCCTCAAATGATCAAGGTTACTAATACATTCAAAACTTTAATTAGAATTATATGTTTATTGTCTTAAATAACATTTTAATTAAAGATTATTCAAAACTAAAGTTTAAATTATAAGATATTAAATATAATAAATATGAGATACAAAAATAGTTAACGACTCGGACTGTATTTCTACGAATTGACTGAAAAATGTGTTAAAAGTCAGACATAATATTTTCATTGCAATGAATGTAAACAATGACTCAAAACTTTTGGAATGATTTTTCGTTTAATTCAAATCATTTTTTGAAATTTAATTAAAATATAATTAATATTTATTTTAAATAATAATGACTGAAATCGATGTCAGTTACGATAAATTGAGTTCAGATACCGATAAGAGTTGTTTTGGACATAATTTAAGTGAAATCGAAAGGCATTTCAAACGTCTTAAAGTCGATGAATCAGTGAATCAATCGGTGATTAAATCTAAAAACGATTATTCATTCAATTATTTTTCACCGAAAACGAGTCCATATTCACTAAAGATGAGGTCATTTTTAATTTAATTATTTTATTATATTTTATTAATTTTTAAATTTTGTTAAAACAGTTTCGTTGAAAAAAGACAATCAATTAATGGGTTTCGTCGACAAAGACTTCATTTAAGTAATAAATTGAGAGTAAATTCTGATAACTCTTTAAAGAATAAGTCCACTGAAGAGGAATGTGTGACAAAAGACAAAGAATTGGAATTTTGTACTGATTTTAGTGAACTCAAAGTGAATTCAATTCCCGAAAAGGAAAGAATCGGAAAACAATTGTTTTTCAAAAAAGACTTTAAAGTTGAGTCAAATGAGTGGCGAAAATCAATTAAAGAGTACCACAAAATGTGTAAAAATAGTGATGAATCCATCGATACTAAAGTGAAGGCAAATAAAATAAAGAAATTGAATTTCAAAGACGACAAGTCGTGCGCCCGACAGGCAATGGACGCATCATCTGAAGCATCAGCCGATGAATTGGCCGCTTATTTAGACGACACACTGTATTTACCGCGAAAAATGTCTTTTATGGCTGAAATGATGTACACATAAACTAT
Organism: Galumna obvia; assembly: GCA_034695785.1. NCBI lineage: Eukaryota > Metazoa > Arthropoda > Arachnida > Sarcoptiformes > Galumnidae > Galumna > Galumna obvia. Next base: position 36,242 of record JAQFZM010000068.1, read on the forward strand.
GGATTACTTTTCAAATCGTTTTCTATTTAAACGTTTCTATAATTTTTGTAAATTTTTATCATTTGTTTGAAACGAAAATAATTTTTATGTCAAAAAACTAAATACATTTCATTCACTAATTTTTGTTTAATTTTGTTTAACAAAAGATTTAAAACAAATAAAACTAATGTTTAATACAATTCTTTGTTAAGAATACTATTCCAGTGAATCGATAGGAGACTCGAAAAGTATTTCTTTCAAATTAAATTTATTTCTTTAATTATGATTTCAGCCCAAACTTTAATGGATGTTTTCGAGTCAATGCGACTAATCTGTTCCATTCAACTCAAAGACAACTATAGTCACCGAAACTCAACTTAAAATAAATTTGATTTTATGGAAAATTACTGATTATTTGTTTTATAAAATTTCTCAACTTTTAGTTTTAGGAATTTTCCGTAAATTTCTTTATTGATTTTAATGGAAAAATACTGACCATTTGTTTTATAAAAATCTGGTTTTATGTTTACGTAATAAATAATCATATAATAAATAATTTAGAGGTTAAACAGAGGACTTTATGGACGTTGAAAGTTACGTACGACACAATGTGTATGTGTCACTCGCTCACCACCTAGAAAAGTTGACACCAACATGGTCATTATATACATAAGTTACCACAAATTGTTTAAAAGTCGAAATACTTTTTTATTTACTTTAATTTAATTTATATACAAAAATAAAATAATATGAATAATAATTCAATTATTGTTTTTAATTTATTTAATTTTATATTTGATTTTTATAATTACTTTCAGTAAATGATTCAAATAATTTAAAGTCAATAATAGTTTTAAGTTAAGCTCAAAATCAAACAAAAATAAACTTCAATGGAATTGAAATGAAAAACACGATTCAAATCGAGTCCAAAAAATACCTGAAATCATCCAAAATTTAATTAAAATCTCATTTTTAAAAAAATACTCTTCGAATCGGTTCACAAATAATAATTTTTTTTATAATTTATTTAATCCGTTTCGGTTCAGATTTTGATCCCATTCGACAATACGTTTGTCTTTTCCTCCACCCGTCACAACAGTACCGTCTTTGAGGACACAAATAGTAAAAAGGTCGCCTTCGTGTGCGTTATATATGGTTCTAATGGGACGATATGTGGTTTCTCTTCCAAACCATTATATTTGCGTTGGAGTCTCCGGTCAATAGTTCTCCCAAACCATTATAAGCCAAATAATATTTAGGCTTTTCTTGTTTCTAATGAACACAAAAAATAACCAAAAATTTCTCCGAAAAGAAAATAATTTTGAAAACCTTTAAAATAAGTCAACCATTGAATCAAAATTAAAATTAAGAATAAAAACCACTTTTGGTCTTAATTTACTTTTAGACACAAATCGAGATAAAAAAGAGAATTACTTCTGAAAAATAATTCATACATTCATTGAATGCAAAATATTTGAGTCAAATTTCAGAGAATCAATAAATCTTACCATTGATTTGAAGATCTAAAGAGAATATAAATAAATGATATGACTTAGAATATATTGGAATACATAGAATATAAGCTCATTTATTCCAAACATAATTAAATGATTCGTAATAACAATTGCTTTTAAAATAAAATAATCTGCAAATCATTTAATGATTAATAAAATTATTCGAAAAAATTAAGCAAAATTTGGATCTAAATTAATGGTTTCATCGCTAATAATAATAATTTTAATTAAACTTTAAAATAAAATATCGAATGATTAGTATTTTTTGAGTTTTTGTTTAGAAATGTATTTTAAAATAAAGTCTAAATTACTTAAACTAATTAAATGAATAATTTTTGCATTTCCTAAGTTCTGATCAATTTTTAAACAAATTTTCAAATTAAAGTCATTTTTTTCTATGAAAATTCAATTTTAAATTCAATGAAAATTATGTCACAAATCGCTAGAAATCGATGCAATTATGCGATAAAAGTCACAAATTCTAAGACTTATAAGCATTTGAGGCACATATCAGTTGTTTCGGATTCAGAACTGCATAATAATAATAGTAATAATAATAGCAATCATTCAAACAGAGACCAAAAATCAAAGATTCCGTCATTTGGCACACATTCAGACACTGTTTTCTAAAGGACTGACGACTATTCACTTATCGTTGATTTCTTTTCTGTTTGAGGGGTAGCGCCGACTACTTGTGACGTAACGGATGGCGATATTTGTTGTGTTTGTGATTGAATTGATTGTTGGCTAATCTGTTGTGATGGACATATCGTCTGCTGTGGAATCGTTTGCATTGAAGTTTGGGTCAGAGTTGGAGTTGGAGTCTGAGTTTGGATTGTCTGTTGTGGAGCCATTGGAGGACCTAATGTTGGCGTCGATATCACGTTTGGCATCGTTTGTAAAACGCATTGTGTCTGTTGTGAGACTTGTGTTGTCTTCTGTTGAATCGATGTTTGGTTTAACTGTTGAACTGATTGTTGTGTCAACGGCTGAGCTGAAGGTTGAGTCGACTGCTGGACCGGTTGTTGTGTCAACTGCTGAGTCGAAGTTTGGGTCGATTGTTGGGCCGGTTGTTGTGTCAACTCCTGAGCCGGAGGTTGTATTGACTGCTGGACCGGTTGTTGTGTCAACTGCTGAGACGAAGGTTGGTTCGATTGTTGGGCCGGTTGTTGAGCTGAATGCTGAACAGGTGGTTGTGTTAACTGTTGGACTGGTTGTTGACTTTGTTGTGCTAAAGGCTGTTGTATTGGTTGAGGCGTTGGTATTGACTGAGGCATTGATTGCGGCGATTCATTAGTTTGTGTCGTCTCATTAATCTGTTGTATTACTCCTTTTGACTGTTGAGGCAATGTTTGTGTTGTAATCAATTGTTGTGTCGACTCTTGCGGTGATAATTGTTGTGACTTTTGACAACTGACTGATTGATTACCAGAACTTATAAAAAGTTCTTTAATTTCTGTTAATATATCGAAGACAATATTTTGATCGTTCTATTTGTCAAAGAAATTAAAATCAAAATCATTGAAACAAATATTATATAAAATTTAAAACCTTATTAACGAATCCATAAAAGACTAATTCTTGAGCTAAAGAAGAGGGTATTAGTTCTGTTAATTCTAATTTTGTCGACAATTTTCTATTAATTTTGTCGTCAAAAATTATATGAAGGGATATCACGAGTCGTTTATCACTTGTGTGGGCCTCAAAAGGAGGTTCTAAAGTAGAGGCAACGGTTAAAATACGTCGCGTCTCCTCATCGTAAGGATTGTCCGGAGAATTCAGTTGTTTTATAGGCTCTACCGAAACCTCCGGAGACATTGTCCGCTGACGAGATATAAGAGGCGGACGAGTTGTTGTCACGATTGAAGTTAAAGGAGAGGCGCCGTTTCGAACCTCTTCGAAAAACTTTTCAAACTCTACTTTCGGAGAATCGCTTTGTTTGAGCGTAAAGTTGGGACGACTGTCTTTGTGCCGAATTTCAGCCAACACTCTATCGCTATTATTCTGGAGACAAAGAACTCTAGAAATGGCTTCTTCTGTAAGTTGTTCCGGTTGGAAAGAGGTTGAGCTCACTATTATATGCGCTGAAAACAGTTTCAAAGAGGGTACTTCAAAAATAATTGGATGAAACAATAGCTCTCTGGCTGTTGGCCTCTCTATTGGGTTCCTATTAAGACATCTCATAATAAAGTCTTTTTGGAGCGAATTATCCAAACTTTCGATTGTATTGTTTATAACATCATCTGTGATATGAGAAGACTCTCCGTTCGGTGATATCTCTAAGGCCGCCATTTCTAAGGCACACATTCCGAAAGAATAGATATCCACTGCCGGCGATAAAGTGGTTCCCTCCACATCGGAAATGCATCCGATTTCCGGCGCAAAAAAATGAAGGTTGGCTTTAGAGTCACCCCTTACTGTCTTCACATGTTTATGAATGGCGTCCGGAGCGACGGCTCCTATTTTTATGAGTCCATTATAACTGATAAAAATTGAATCGCAATTAAGGTTTCCGTGAACTATAGGTGGGTGAGAGTTATGCAAATAACACAACGCAGACAGAGTCTGAGTACACCACCTCTTCCAGGCCTTAAACAATATATATTAGTTTATCATTACTTTAATTAAAGGTCACTCACATTGAGAGCCATTCGAATCAAATTCTTTTTAGTCTTTCGAAGAAACTGTTTGAGAGAACCGCTGGACATATACTCTGTAATGAAGATAACTCTTGGCTTTTCGATGTCTTTGTGAACCCAATATTTGTGTAGTTTAACAATATTTGGATGTTCTAATTGGATGAGTCGATCGAAAATCTCATTAATTGTTTCCTCTTTTGTTTTGAAGTATTTCCTCTCAGAAAACCTGACTTCATTCCAAACTACTTCCACCCCTTCTTCGGTATCCATTGCTAGATATGTAGAATCTATTCCCGGGATATCTCTCTGCTCGACCTGTAATTAAATCAGTGGTTAATTAATATAAAAAGATGAGTTTAAGACCTGTTCTCTACGTTTAAGCCATCGTCCGCAGGGACTTTCCTCGAGGATCTCATTTTCTTCTTCAGAGTCGTCGACTCCATCCGTATTCTTAGAGTCGTTGTCATTGGTTTTGATGTCAGCCATTATTTTATTTAATGACAATATTTGTTAGAATTAAATTAAGAGAGTTTTGTCTCAAAAATACTCAAAAGGAATGACGAAAAGGATTTCTTCAATAAATAGTTATTTAATAAATCAATTATTAAATTAGATTTTTGTCAGTTTTTAAACTTAAAAACCCATAATAATTGATAATTTCATCCATAGATATATAATTTATTTATATATAAACTTATTATAACTAATTTAAATGAAAATTAATTTTTTTTAATTAAAATCTTTTGGAGGAATAGAAAAATCACTTAAAAATTTAAAAACAAATTCAAATCACAATATAAACAAACAAATGTTTTTGTTGTTCACTTAAATTACGATTAAATTCAAATACTTTTAATTGAATTGAATTGAATTGAATTGAGTGAAGGACCAGAAACTGATTGGATTTTAATAAACAAATTATTTCACAATTTATGAGTTGTTTTTCAATAATAAATTGTTTGAAATCAGATTTACTTTATATCTGAAATGTGGGACCAAATCATTAAATTTATTAGTTTTGATGTAAATTAGATGACATTTATTATTATTATTATTATTAATATTATTATTATTATAGTTATTGATATCGCGATTATTATTATTATTATTATTTTTATAATAGTTTGTATCCATTACTCGATTATTATTACGATTAAAGTCCAAAATTTGAGTCAAATTTCATTTCAATTAAACTGAATGTTGACATCATTTATACAAATCATCGGCGAATGGTTTTAATTCAATTAAATCACAAATAAATGATCCATTAATTGATTCTTCAATGTCTTCACAAATATTACATTTCAATCAGTATTTGACTAAAAAAATATTAAACATTTTTTTCACTAATATTTGAGTCCAAAATATACGACAATTTTTTTTTATTAAATTCGGATATTAATAGCAATTTGTTATTAATTTGAATTACTTCTAATAATAGTATTACGAATAAAAATATCAAATCAAATGCTTTAAATGCTATTCAATGTTTTGGTGGCGTGTCTTCAAAGCACAGCACAAACCATAGACTCGACTCCAGACACTCAAACAACAGACGCTTTGCATTGCATTCATTGTATTCTTGTCTGACATTCTGTGCACTCCTTTTGCCATAACTTTATTTTATTGATTGTTTTTCAATAAAAACTATTAAAACTTCATTTTTGTACTTAATTTGCATTTAAGCCATTCTTTAATTTATTGCTTTCATTAATGACTAAACACTTAATTAAATTAATTACTTTATGTTTGACTCTTATAGTCGTAACTCATTTCACTAAAATTAGACTTTAAATAATTTTAAATAACTTTAAAATAATATATTTTTTAAAAGATAATTTTATTTAACCCTCGGATGGAATTAAAATTAGATTTGATTTTAGAAATTAATATTTAAAGTCTTATTAATAAGTTATTATTTTGACTCTTGACTGCACCGGTAATTATACGAAACACTTAAGTGAGTCATACCTCCACTTTAAGGCCAGTTATGCCCTTTTCAATCATTAATGGGCAACAGTTTATTATTAAAAGCATTTATTCTGTTCGTGACCTCAATTGGTTGCATAACTTATAATATTTAAGTTATAATAATTATAGTAACCATTCATTTAAGTGACACAAAATATCGCAAAATCTTTAATAAAATGTCTTTTTTTAGTCCATTTATTCATTAATAAAATTTAATTTTCAAAGTTTTAATTAAAACAAAGTTTTAATAAAGCGCTTCGTTTTGTAAACCTTTAAAAGTAGTGATAATTTGTTTGTATTTATTTAATTCTGAGATTAAATAACTATTTATTTGATAACTAAATAACGATAAGAAATGTTTAGAAATACTCAGAAATTCTAATAAAATGACTAAAAATTTATTGTTTTATAGTTCAGATGACATCAATTAACTTAAATTCGGTGCCATTTTTGTCTTGAATAACATGAATATATTTTTTATATACGGGTCCTTTTTCTGTACTATAAAATTGTTGTACGAAATGACTCTTTGGGTTTGGATTGAATTTTTCAATTGAGTAATAGACTGTCCCCGAACACAATGAATATAAACTCTTGTCTTTTGGGTCGATTCCAACCTTTAATTCAAATAAATTAAAAAACAGTAAATAATGACTTAAGAAATGATTAAAACAATACATTAAAGCCCGGGTGATATCGAAGTGCTTTTTGTCGGCCCAATATTACCCTCTCATCGACTCTTTGGCCCGGAATGAAAAAGAGACGACGATTTCTGGGGGGCCTTTTCTTTCCCTTTTGTGACTGACCCGGACTTTTCTGAATAAATCGCTTACAAATCGAAACTAAAACCAAATAATTAAATCATTTTTTATTTTAATTCAAAAGAGAGGCTCAAAGGACGGACCGCTTTCTCTATAATCACTTAAAAGTTGAGTCCATATTCTGTTAAAAACAAATAAATTTGAGCCCATCTTTTAAATAACAATTTTATGAAATATAAATTTAAATTAATTAAATAGAACTAAATTGAATTAATGAACCAAAATGAACTTGTTCACATCAATTTTCAAGAGTAATGAAAATCCAAACCAAAAACAATGACGAAAACAAATAACGTTATAAAAATAGGAGTTGAGGTTAATTTAGTTTAGTATTTGAGGACTCATTTTTGATATTTTCCAACAATTTTAGATAAAAATATTGTTATTTTACTGAATTTAATGTATTTGATAATCACTGAATTCTTTAATCCAAAAAAATTAAAAATATTTTGAGATATAATTTAAAGGGATTTAAAAGTAAAGTTTGGATACAATATATTTGTAAAGATTTTGTTGAGCGTCGATGTGATGACACAACACGTGCTTTAATGGCATTACAACGAACTGTAACTCTATTTATGAAAAGATATTTTATTGAAAAAAGACTCGAATTTTGCTTTAATTGAAACTCAATTCGAGAGACATTTCTCTGAAATTAATTATTTAATTGAATTGAATTATTGGAGACTCACAACAAATGGGAGTATATCTGTCGACACCAAATACTGAATTAGAGGGCACTCAAGACGGGAAGTCATCAAAACTTGTTTTCGGCGCCGCATCGATGCAGGGATGGAGAGTCGGTCAGGAGGTATACCTTTTTATCTATTATTTTAGATTAAATGTGTTTTAACCGAAAGGACGCCCACATCGCTATGGCTGAGTACGATGAGGACACCTCTTTGTTTGGTGTATTTGACGGACACGGAGGACCTGAAGTCGCCAAATATTGTGCACAACTTTTACCACAATTTATTAAATCCTTGAATTCATATCAAACAAATCAATTGATTGAATGTCTCGAAGAGGCGTTCCTTAAGTTCGACAAATCTTTAACTGAAAGTCAAGTCATAAACGAATTAAAGTTATTGTCTGGAAATCCCGAAGTCGACAATGAGGCCAATGATAGCGAAGATGAAATCAATGAAGCGATTCTTCTTCGAGAAGAGGCAGACCTTCCCATCTCTGAAGTAATGAAACGATATAAGAGTGATATCACCCCTTCATCTGAATCTGAGTGCAGTACAAGCAATAGGGCCGGACTTTCGCTCCCCTTTCATATGAGGTCTGAAATGAAAGAACGAACAAAACCCGTTTCGCCATTTCTTAGAGCGAAGAGGAGTTCAGCAAATGTTGAATATAACCAAATTCCGTTAATAGAGACCATTGATTCCGAGGTACAGTCCTCCACTTCTAAAGTCTCTTCGTCTTCTTCTTCTTCATCAACACTTTCAGCTGCAGATAAACCGGACATAAAAGAAGAGTCTGAAAATACAGAACAGATTATAGAGACTCAAAGCTGTGAAAATGACCCAACACTGAGTGAGAAGTCAAGCGAACCCTCAAATGGAGTAAAAGATTTAAATCAAGTGTCAAATGGAGAAGTCGTTACTCAAAGTGAGGAAAAAGACAGTGAATCCGTTCCTTTAATCGATTCCTCAAATGATAATCAAAATACTTCGGAAAACATTGAAAAAACTGATTTATCCAACTCTTCAGACGAAGTGAGCCCTTCCACACTTTCCACACCTACTTCTCCTTATAAAGGAAAGGGTAAATATAAAAAAGTAATAACTCCTAAAACAGTGAGTCCGGACTCGACATCAAAGTTAGACTCAGATTCTGATAAACCTATTTATCAATACTTTATGGAAGATTTCGATGAAGAGGACGAAGAGTCAGATGATAGCGAAGAATTCGAGGGCAACGATGAGTCTTCTGATGAAGAATTAGATGATGACTCGGAATCTGAAGAAGACAATGAAGGCGATGAGAATAATACACCCGTTCCATGTTTTGAAAGACCAGGTTATGATAGTGGCTGTACAGCAGTTGTTGCACTCTTTAAAGGCAATCAATTGGTTGTTGCAAACGCTGGTGACTCTCGTTGTGTTGTTTCAAGAGATGGAAAGGCTATCGATATGTCAATCGATCACAAACCTGAAGATGACGTCGAACGCGACCGCATAAACAAAGCGGGAGGAAAAGTGACCCGAGACGGTCGCGTCAACGGCGGACTCAATCTTTCGCGGGCTATTGGAGATCACGCATACAAACAGTCTAAAGGGGTTTCAGACAGGGATCAGATGATCACTGCTTTACCGGATATTAAAACGTTGGAAATCGACCCAAAGACAGACGAGTTTATGGTCATCGCTTGCGATGGCATTTGGTATTTATCCAATTATTGTTTCTATAATCCATCGATTCTTTTGCAGGAATTCAATGACTTCACAACAGGTCATAGACTTTGTCAGAGAACGCATTGAAAGCACCGAAAAACTTTCATTGATTTGTGATGAGGTCAGTCTTTATAACCATTTCTAAGATAACCAATTGATTGAAAATTCGTATTTCAGTTATTCAGAAAATGTTTGGCGCCGGACACTCACGGAGACGGCACAGGTTGTGATAATATGACTGCTGTTATCGTCAAATTTATTGCCACAAATAATCTAAAGCGTAAATTAGAGGAAAATGAAAACAATTCAAGTGATAATCACATCGACTCCATAACCATTAATGAAGAGAATAACTCTGAAGAGCCTCAGACCAAACGAATCAAAAATGAAGAAACAGATGTCGTTCCTAATCAAAGCACAGTTAGTGAAGTCGATACCAGTGTTTGACACATACATTACCACTAAAGCCATCGATTTTAGGCTCATTTTCATCGATTTATCCGATTATAAATACCTTTCACTCATCTTTTAGTGTTTAATGTCATCATTTGTTGAACTTAAGAGTTCCCAAACTTTAATCATTTAATAAAAATCAAATTCACTTTCGATTTATTAAAAAATAAATTCCATTTTTGAGTATTATTTGTATATAAATTAAATGAATACAACATTTTTAGAGTCAAATAATCGATGAATTAATTAAATTTTCTAAAATAAATATAAAAATGAATATAAAAATAGTAAAAAAAAAGATAAACTTATTAATCAAATTGAGAGGTTTGTTGATGAGTTAACTGTTCCATTAACTTTAAGTGATCGCTTTCCATCATTTGTCGCACTTCCGAGAGTTGACTTAAAACTCGTCGACGAAATTCAATGTCTGTTTTATACAATAATTTTATTTAAAAACTTTTTTTATAACTAAAAAAAAGTGTTAGATTTGTACCCTTTTCTGATTTGATGTCTTCCTCTTCCTCTTCAACTTCACTAGAAATGGAAGACTCACAATCATCAGAAAACTCATCAGAGAAATAATTCTTGTCTTCACTGGTTTGAGTGGCCATCGATTGTGTTCCTGTTGTCTGAGACATAGCCGTAGCTAAAGATCGCGAAACAGAAGACTTTGGTCGGAGAGAACTCTTTGTGTCTCGAATTTGCATATAAGTAGGGCTTCGAAGTATAGAAAGAGGAGTCGTTGATTCAATCATTAAATCTCTTCTCGACTTTTCTTCTTCTTCTGCTTTTTGTTTAAGAATTCTGTGTTCGTCTTCGAATTCCTCCAACATTTTGAGTCTCTGCTCTTCTAATTTACGTTCCATTTCTTCCTCTTCCAAACGAAGTTTTTCTTTTTCTAATGCTTTAATTTTTTCTTTTTCCTCGACTTGTTTTCGAAGTTCTTCGCGATATTTGATTGCTTTAAGTCGACTCGAATGTGTCGCTAATAATCTACTTCTGGGAGTAATGTATTCGGGAACAAACCTATTGTTGGAGCAGTGAAACCATCCAACTGTAGGTAATTGTGAAAAAGATTTGTGACTTCCATCAGAAGATATGTCTTCAATGTCTTCAACCGATCCATTTGATTGTCTGTGTTTTCTCTCTTCTATTTTTTTGGTGTGAAGTAATTCGTTATAATCGGTGTTCAGTTTTATTACTCGTTTAGAACTTCTTTTTGTAAGTTCCGATTCGTCTCTCTTTTTCTAAAATAAAAAATAAATAAATTCGAGAAAAAATAAATTTTGAAAACCTGTTGAAGAAATTCGTTATATTCTCGACGACGCTCTTCAGCCAATTGTCTCTTCTTTTGATCACTTTTTTCGTTATTAATCCACTCCAAGAGACCATTTGTTCCGATCTAAACATTAATCTATAATTTATATAATAATAAACACAAACAAACCATTCGAGTATTGGATTCATCGTCTCTTTTATACAAAACATTGTTTTTATTCGACTCTTCATAAGATTTATTTGATTTCAATTTTGAAGTGAACTAAAAGAATATAAAAATGAAAAATTATCGAAGAATTCAAATATTATTTTACATAAATTAATGTTTAGTTTTCAGGCGATCACTAAATGTGATGAACTAAACATCATTTTTCACTTAAGATTTCAGTAATTGTTATCGAATGACAACTAAATGTGAGCTAAAATTGTTTTCAAATCGATATAAAATCCCTTATTTGATGTCATAAAAAATATTTCATTTATTATTTAGTCTTATAATGAAATATATTTTGGAAAAAAATAAATCAATAAAATAATCATTTGTTAAAATGAGAGAACTTTTCAATGAAAAAACAGTTTACGTTTTTCGAAGAGAACTCACGTCTAAAAAATTTATTTATTTTGTGGACTATTTTACTCAGGGTTTACAATGATGGACATCGACATCGAAAATTTGTAAGAATTTGAATCATTCTTAAAAAACAAAAGGGGTCCCACCATACCATACCCTACCCATACCATACCCTATCCTCATCCCTTTTTAATTATGAAAACTTAAAATTTTGCATTTTTTCATCATTTTTTGCCAAAAATGATTAAACATAACTTAATATTTAGAACTCATTTATTAAGGGGCGCACAAACACGATATTTAAACAAGGTAAAGAGTCAAGATGATACCTTTGCCACTAATAATTTATTGGTTAAACAAATGAGTAGTTTATTTTCTATTCTAAATTAAAAATAACTATAAGTTATTAAATTAAAACTAATTACAAATGACTTTAAATTTGATTTATTTACAATTAGTACAAATGATTTGAAATATACGGTTTTGATAGATTATTTCAAGGTCAAGGTAAAAATACCTATATGTTTTTATATGCTTAATCCAATTTAACCCAGGTAAACATAAAAATTGCCATACTAATAGAATTGAGAATGTGTTAAAGTAGAGACTTTTATTCCTAATTGACCACACATTTCATACTTACATTTCATATATACAATAAATTGCATTTTTATATCATTTATATAAAGCAAATATAATTAGAATGGAATTTATGGTCAGACGTCAATTCGCTGACCTTTTAATTTTGTTTATTATTAATTAGTTAAGGCTATAGGCTAAGCATTTGCAAATTTGAAATTTAGGGATGTTTTGGTTTATATTGTAGGGGTTGGACTCCAGGAGGGGGCATAACAATTACAGTAAAAGACCGATAATTTCAAGTGAATTGGTTTCGAAATTTACTTAAATTATTGGTCACTTAAAAATATCGGTCAAATACTTTATTTCAATTTATTAATGGAATTTTAGAAAAATATTTAATCAGTGTTTCTGAAATCAGTTATCTTTTATTGTTTTAGTGAATTAAATGTCATTTTAATCACAATTTAAAATATTGCAATCAATTGTTCATCAAATGAATTGTAATTTATTTGATGAAAATATTTGTAAACTATACTAACGACTTATTTGAAGACATTTTCAGCGTATATTAAATGAAAATAAGTTATAAGAAAATACATTTGTTTAACCAATACATAAATTTGGTTACAGTATTGTTGAATGACTTTCACTTAAAATTATTCGTCACTAAAATGCGCTGAATTCTTAGGAATTGGTTTGAGAATTACTTAAAATTATAGGTAACTTATAATTATTTGTTCTTAAAATTATCGGTCATTTTTAACATCACTTTTTGAAATTTGGTTCTGGTTTTTAAGTTTTGCTTAGAATTATTGGTTACTTAAAATTATTGGTACTTAAATTTATCGGTCTTTCACTGTACTATTTAAACAGAAAATTATTAAGATTTAAAATCCTAAAAATTACTTAAAAACTAATTGTCTACAAATAACTCAATAATCAAAATGGAATTTTAATCGCTTTAGTTATGTTATAATGACTTAACATACATTACCTCATTTAATTAATTAAAGAGATATATTTTTAATTATTTAATCTTATTTTTTCAAATAATTTGAATTTTTTTTATTATATGTTTTTGTTTAATAAAATTTACCTTGTTAAACTGTTCAAATAAGTTTAAAAAAGTTCAAATACGTCGTTAGTATAGTTTACAAATATTTTCTTCAAATAAATTACAATTCATTTGATGAACAATTGATTGCAATATTTTAAATTGTGATTAAAATGACGTTTAATTCACTAAAACAATAATAGATAACTGATTTGAGAAACATTGATTAAATATTTTTCTAAAATTCCATTAATAAATTGAAATAAAGTATTTGATCGATATTTTTAAGTGACCAATAATTTTAAGTAAATCTCGAAACCAATTCACTTAAAATTATCGGTCTTTTACTGTATTTGTAAGGCTAATTTAGAGATTTTCAAAATTGCTTTGGAACCAAGTGTTTTGTATCTAGGTATATTATGCCTCAATATTTTTAAAGAATAAAAACTACTTTTGACGATAAATAATGAATAAATAATAGGAAATTAAATTGTCAAGGTGATTTCATTATTTTAATGTCGCATTGGAACTACTCTTTGACTTTTGATGAAACCTTCAAATGTGATTTGATATTTGCCATATCATCTAAACTGAGTCCATTCAGATGTACAAATAGAAGCATTAATGGAATATTTATTTTTTTATTGATTCAGCTTTGATTTGAAATTATATTATTTTTATTATTTTTATTAAACTTAATTTAAGTTATTTTAAATTAATTGTTTAAAATGAACTCAAATTTATTAAAAGTATTGAACTTAAGAAAAATCTTTGGATTAATTTTATTAATAGAATCTATTTTAAGTGATTGTGGACTTCCGGCAGTCCCTCCGAACGCCAAAATTCATTCATTTGAGTATTTATTTAAAATTTTAATATTATTTTAATTTTTATGTTTAGATTTATTTATCCAGAAAACTACCAAGTTGAATATTACTGTGAATTACCTGAATTAGTTTTATTAAATGGAAAGACAAGAATTTGCAAGAATGGAAAGTGGGTTGGGTCAATTCCATTTTGTGGTAATCAATTGAATTAATAGTTCTTTTTTTTCATATAAACTATGTCAAATTTTGTAAATAACCTTGCTAATCTATATATTTATTATTTACAAAAAGCTGAAGAAATCGGAGAGAACTCAATAGAAAGAATTCAAGTAAACTATGGAAAAAATAGTCGAAATTATTCCGATCCCAAAGGAAAAGATGGAAAAGCATTGTCTGGTTATTATGAGAGGGGACAATGTTTAAAGGGTTCGACCACTTTATCAAATACAACGACTTTTCAAATAATTTTTCGTCGAATTCATTCACATATTTCTTATTTTGAAATTGTTTTACAAACCGATACTCTTATTTCAAATTCAAGTAAATTGGTATCGGAAACCATATTAAATAGTGTTCGCATATGTGATCTATCGATAGACAATCAATCTGTTTCCTCTCAAACAAAGCCCTCATATTTAGTTCATTTAAAGTTTTTGTGCGATTTTGTCTCCAATACTGAAGACGAAACGGATTACATGTATTACTCAAATGACATCACAAAAAATATTACTCTAAAGTATGTAATGTTTTCTTTTTGAAATCAAATTAAATAATATTAGCTCTCATTTAATAGAATTAACCCAAAAATCATATCCTTATGTGAAATGAGAGTATTTTACCAAAGGTTTACTTCTCCTAATCGTTGCGGTTCACCGGACACACCACTCCATTCAAGCGTAGACTTAGTACAAATGGGCAGCAAATATGGCGCAACACCTAGCTATCATTTTACTTGTGACACTAATTTCCAAGTAATTGGTAATCAAGATGTGAGGTGTGGTGTCAATAACTATTGGATGGACGCTTTCCCTGTTTGTGTCCCTATAGTGAAATGTCCTCTTTTTGAGGGATCATTCGATCAATTGATTTCAATAAAAGCTTTTTATGTAGACTTTTATAATATTGACGGAAACGATATTCCGATTCCGGGCTCTCAAATCATCTACACTTGCGATGAATCACAAAACTCCAGTAAAGTTATGATCGGAGATTCTGTTCGAATCTGTACACAATCTGGTAAATGGTCTGGTATACAACCATACTGCATGGGTGAGATTATTCTATTGAGAAATCTTCTACTCGAGATTAAAGTGTATTTAAAAAATATAAAACCAAAAGTTCTTTTAACTCGTTTTCATATTAAATGTCAATACAATAGGCATTTCATTTGTTCTATGTAAGACTATGTAGCTAAACTTTAGCTAGAGTAATCATTTTAAATTTCCCTCTACAATTTAGTTGATTAATATTAAGATTAAGGGTATAGTATTGGCTCCAAACTTGTTGAGAGTTTTAATAAATTATTTTTATTATATATAATATATTATATTAGAGTTTTGCGAACGAATTTTTGATAAAAACTTATAATCAATTTATTATAATTTATTTAATTTTCAAAAGATTTGGCTGAACTTAAATTTGATAGATACAATGAAATTTTCAACGAATCCGAGTCAGAGCCATTGTCATTATCGTTATCCAGGCAATTATCATTTAAAATTTAAGCAATTATAACCTTAGGATTGAAATATTGAATTTAATCTAAAATAGAAATCAAACTGAAGTCAATGATTGTGGATTTCCAGCGATACCCATATATGCAAAGCCATCCCCTTCTCGATATTTATTAGAAGATTTTCGGAGTCATTACCCAAACGGCACTAAAATACAATTCCGTTGCGAATCATCCTTTAATTTTATGAATACTCAGACAAAAGCGAGAATATGTATTGAAAGAAAATGGACCGGTGGTGTCGGAAAGTGTGGTTGGTACCAAAAATTATGATCATAATGTTAATCAGGACTTATATAATAAAATTACCTAGAAATCAATTATGGAAGAAAAGTGGAACTCATCAGCATTTCAGTGAAAAACGGGCACAGAATTAAAAGTATTTGGTGGAGACCCCAAACAAATCAAACTCAGACTACAATAGATTATGACTACGAAGGAAACGCTTTCGACAATTGGGACGGAAGTAAATGCGCTCCACTTAATATGACAGCCAAACAACAATTAATACTCAAACTTAATGACACTCAACCAATTTCTTCATTAATGATAGAAATTAACCCAGGAGGATTATATGGAGGATTAAATAATTATGGTCTAACAAAAAATATTACTAAAAGACCACTCGTAGTTAAAGTGGGATCAAATATTTGCAAATCAGATACAATATTGGATTACCCTCCTCATTCTACTCATATTATTTTTATTTGTGATGAATTGAATTCAAACGAAGATTACTCTCATTCTATTGGTTTCGACGAAATCGCTATTTATGTAAATCCAAATCAATTCGATAAACAATTTGATGGAAACAATACGAGTCTCTGTTCTTTAACTTTATTTCACTCATCAGAAGATTGCGGTATACCTGACAGACCTCTTAATAGTATTGTAACAATTGTGAATAAAATCGCTTATTATTCGTGTGAAGAGGGATATGAACTGATCGGTTCGTATCATAAATATAAATATTAAATAATAGTTATCTTCTAAAGGTTCTAGTTCAGTTATGTGTCTTTCAAATGGCAAATGGGCTCAAGAATTTCCTGTATGTAAACTTAAACTCGACTTATGTCCACGTGTTTTGCACAAGCAAAGTGTTTTATGCCATTATATCAACCTGGGAAAAGACAAGCGTATAATTATGGGAACTTTAGTAAGATGTGAGTGCGCACACATTTTAACAAATTTCGAAGGAAAACCATTACTGGTCGGTTCCCGAACACGAATTTGTATGAAAAATAGTGAATGGAGTGGTTCAACACCTTTTTGTGTTGATTCCAATCAATATAAGAGTACACCATATTCTTTAACTTTTTCGAGGAAAGCCTTAATAATAATGTTTATTGTATTGATTTCGTCAATAATTGTTATTTTGTTAATAATTTTGATAGTTTGTAATCATTTAACTCAAAAGTGTTATCAATGCTTTTCTCTGTGTCTTAATTCAAACAAATGTGAGGCCAATGAAAATACAATTCCCATTACATGTAGATCTGAATCAAAGATAATCATTGAAGAAATTAATGAAACACTTAAGAATCTAGCATCATTTACTAATAACGAACAGCAAACTTCAGCCTAGCAACAATTAAATAACATTTAACATTAAATAGAAATTTGTACTAATTATTCACATGAATTTCATTTTGACTTATGTTTGACTGGTATTTATCAATGAAAAAATGTCCAAAATTAGCATTTCTTATCGTCTATTCAGAAAGAGATTACACAGAAATATATGTGAATATTATAGCGCACTAACACTAACTCTAATCAGTGATTATATTATATAATTATCTCTTTTTTTATTAAATAAATTACTGTTTCATAAAATTTAGTTCCATTGAATCAGTGATGACTAACTTTTGAGATAATTTTATAAATTAAATATTATATAATTATTAAATTTAAACAATTTTTTATTTCAATTAATGTTTTATTCAATAGGTTTAGAAAACTAATTAACGATCAAATATTTATTTTATGTGTGAATACAACTTTTTTTTAGAAATATTTAAATATAACGAAATAATTAATGAAATATTAGCCAATTTATCAAATTTATGAACTTATCCTCGTTAATTTAAAGTATTTGATTAGATCTTAAATTCTTTTGTGTAATTAATTTAAAATTTAATAAACATTTGATAAAATTATTAATAAATTTCTTGTCATTAGAGTATATATTTGTGTCTATTTGTTCTCCCATTAAAACACATTAAAACACATTAAAGACATGTTTGAAGAGTCAGTGAATTATTGTAAACGATTATTGGTATCACTTGTATAATAAATTGGCATTAGTTTATAAACAGTAATATGTCTACCCTTTTATAATCTTAGTTTATATAATTGGAAATAAATTGCAAATTGATAATAAGAAAGGACAAATTTGACAAATTAGAAAACACTCGATTTGGAAAAACATATTTTTCAGTTTACTATTGATTGAAATAAATGCTGAATATATTAATTATAATATAAATATTATAATATAATTATCATTGAAGAGCTCTTATTGAAGCGCAGGTAAACATCCGAAATACTCATTTAACAAATAGTGGGCTCACACTTTGTACTTTGAACTTGGTAAAATGATCTCTGATTCTTTAAATTGCTCTTAACATGAATTTAAGAGTAAATGTACGAAAGACCTTAAATTTGAAGATATTTTGCAAGATATTTGCACTGGAAGTTATCACTTGAGTGTTATTGACGGATGATATGGTTAGAGGTTGGGATGAAAGAACTTCATTATTCTAAAGTTTATATAAGACAAAAGTACGGACTCTGACATCGCTCTTACACTTATATTCTGGTCTAACAAATAGTTGTATTTCTCCTAAAAGTGATTTAATAGCTATTATCGTAAGACTGGAATTAAGTTCTCATTCTTTGATGGTTTCCACTCTCCTCTCAATCCAACTCTTTTGATATTAAGGAAAATATGTTTTTATTCAACAAGAAAGTAGCACTGATCTTGGTGCTAAGTTTCTTGGCAGGTAAGTCACCGAAACCATATTTTCGACATAATTTTTAATGTTTGACAAATCTTTTTCTTTATTAACTATAATTTAAACTAATGTAGAGTTTTGTAAAACTATTTATTATAACATCTTTTAGTAATTATACGATTCATTCATTGAAATTATTAATATTTTAGTTTAAATAAATTAATTAATATTCATTAATAGTGAACTTCAATATTTGACATTTATTTTATCACTAATTTGACAATTGTTTGAAAAGTTCTCTAATTTTAATTTTTTTAGTTTCAAGCATATTTTCGAATATGCCCTTGTTCTTATGAAAAGTTAGGTAAAACGGATAAATTCTTATTTTAATTTATTTATTTTTTTCCTAGTTATAAAAAGTTTAAGAAAATATTAAAAAAGTTATTTAACAAAATTAATGAGTAGTGACAGTCATTTGACTTAGTGAAGAATTAGTCACTTATAATAAGTGTTGTATAAGTATTAATATTTTGGTTTATTTATTCAATTATTCAAAAAATAAAAAAAAAACTTTTATTTGAAGTTAATGGAAGTCATCACCAAAGCGACCATGCACATAAAGACCATCACCCTGATGATGTTATGGGACTATATGACCACTATTTCCACGAACATCACCATCAAATGCATTCAGAAGAAAGCAATTGTGGTCAGATCTGTCCAAAAGATGTGCCCAAATTCCAACATTTCGAAGTGGGTCAGGTCTATACAGTGGAAGCTGAAGGAAAGACTCTTATCAAAGTAAAAGAGGGACACACATTAGACCTGAAAACTAAAGTCGATATTCAAGTGTTGAGTCCCTGTGAGTTCTCTCTAAAATTGAGAGATGCAGAGGTGTCAGGAGTTCCTAATCCACAGGAACTCAATCAACAGCTCTCTTCCAGTCCTGCCCTTAAATTTGGGGCTCACGACGGACGGATTCTAGGGGTCTGTCCCTCACCTGATGAAGAAGTTTGGACATTAAATGTCAAAAAAGCTCTTTTGTCTGCAATGCAAATAACAACAAAAGACTTGTCAACCACAACAACTGTTGAAGAGGTCGACATTTCCGGACACTGCACCACAACATATCGTCCCATATCAGACACATCTGATCCGGCTAACATTATTATTGAAAGGACAAAGAACTTGAATAAATGTCATTTAAGGCGTAAAAATATTTCTGGCTTTCAATCAAAATCATTGACTATTTTGACCGAATATATGAGGGAAAACCTTCCGATTCTCGAATCGAATCAAAAATGTACTCAAGAGATTAAAAATGGACATCCCTTTAATGTGAAATGTGTTGAAGAGCAAAGAGTTGTTATCAACGACAATGCAGTTATCGTCTCAACACTTAACCTAAAATCAGCGGGTAAAGCCCCTGCAGTAGGCACACCCTCAGGTCCTCCTTCTAAAAATGCTGAGTCTCTGTTAATGAATCGGTAAAGTAGTTAAGATCTTATATAGGATTCATTTTTTAAACAATATTTTGTTCATTATGGTAGTGATGACGAGGGTCAAAAATCATCAAACGAAGCCGATGTCAAGAATTTATTAAAGCAAATGTGCGCTCAGGTCAGTACAGATACAATAACTCCAGAGATCACCGAATCATACTATTCACTGATGAGATCTCTTCGAACATTATCTGAAACGGGAACTCAAAACTTGGATAAAGCGGTCAAATCAGGTGAAATATGTCCGTCCCCTCGACTCAGGAAACTATTTTTGAGTGCTTCTGCATTCTCTAAATCGGATCCATCGGTTCAGACTATAATTAATGCTTATAATAGCAAAGAGTTGTCTACATTTCAGGCAATGCTTTTACTGCGATTAGTTACTAATGATATTAAACCGACTGAAAAGACAATCGACAAAATGGTTGATTTCATTGAAACAAAAGATTATACTGGGGACTTTACATTAGGCATTTCCAATATGGTACGAAACTATTGTAAAAAGACAAAAGATCAAGATTGTCTTCAAAAACCTGAAGTGAAGAGAATGATCTCAGCTCTAATTAAAAGAATGGATGAAACGGATTGTGATTTGAAACGAATTGTTTCTATAAAAGCATTGGATAACATTAGAGCCAAATCGGATGACTCAACGAAAAGCGCACTCTTAAAATGGGCACAAAAATCAGACGCAGACACTGGCGTTAGAATTGCCGCCATTGAGGCTCTCCAGAGAATAGCCGACGATAATATTCGACAAAAATTAATTGAAATCTTAACAAAAGAGAGCGAACCCACAGAAGTGAGAATTACTGCCTATAAATCTATAGTACTTTCGGGACCAACCGTTCAACAACTGGAAAGCATTAAATCAGTTACAGATCCACAAATTCAAAACTATATTAGATCTCATATAAAAACACTAAAAAAATCATCTAGACAAAATGTATTGCCTCCAAATGCACCTGAATTTGAAGAGCCCCGAAACTATGGATGGGGAGTCACCCGAAACACAGGATTTTCATATAAAAATCTTAATATGGAAATTGATGTCATTCATCCTAAAGGATCAGTTATACCAAGTCTTTATACTTTTGGGATATGGTTTCCAATCGGAGGTAACATTAGTTAAAGTTTTTTGAATATACTTATAGTTTTTCTTTATAAAATATTTTTGTGTAAAACTTTTTATTTTTTGAAAATCTTATGATTTTTATATAAATTATAGGTAAAGACCACCAAATGTTAGAGATTCAGGTGAGACAGGAGGGACTTTCACAACATCTTCAGAAAATAATTTCCAAAGGAATCAATGGACCACAAATCTTAATGCAATTATCCGATGAATTATTAGAACTCATGGCTTTTCTAAAAGATCCAAACCATAAACATTCGGTCACTTTACAGAGTTCTGTACGACTCTCTTCCAGAAATATGATGTTCATGGATATTTTTAATGATATGCATGAATTTATCAATATACTTAAGCAATTAAAAGAAACTTATAAAGACAACTTTGATTCTATTCGAGGATTTTCAGTGATAGATAACGAAGTTGAAGTGCCATCACTTATGGGTTTCCCAATGATTCATCATATAAACCTTACCGGTGTTTTTGGTATTAAAGAAGAGAGAGTTGTGTCAGGAGAGGGAGCAAACAGAATGAGAAAACAAAAAACAATCATAAATTTCCAGGATGCCTTATCCGCCGGAATGACTTTGAAAGTTCGTAATTATAGGCCCGGATTTGAATATAAGCTCAGAGGGGAACTCTATCCTACTTTTAGTGGAGAAGTTGAGAAAATTGATGGTAGAATACTTAAAGTCAAAGTAAATGTGCCCAAAGGAAAGCAAACTCTTGTTAGACAAACACAAAGCATTCGACTCATTGATGCCAACGGTTTAACTAAAGAGAGTAATGAAATCGAGAGACGATCTAATGATGACAGCACTCAATGCCGACCAATATTCGGTTCGTTATTTGATACTAAAAGTGATGATTACTTATTTGATTAAATGATTAAATTTAGGTTTGAATCACTGTATGTCACAAAATTGGCTAGATCATTCTCCTATTCCTAATAGAGAGATATATATAAACAATGACGACCCATCATTGGAATCAGTTGAATTCACCTTGGAGAAGCCACCGTCCACTGCCACCCGTGACCTTCTTGTATATACAGCTAAAATTAAGACTGGAAAACGAGATTATCTTGCTCAATTTGAGCTTAGAAATCCGAAAGAAGGCATGAAAAAGGCTAACTTAAAACTAGTATCACCCCTCAGAACCATTACAGCCGACTCTTCGTTTTTAAGATCTGCAGACGGAAACTCTTCTCAAATGGAAGTCGACCTCAAAGTGCCGAATCTTATCGACATTAACACCAAATATAATGTCGAACAGAAAGGAGAACAAAGTGAGGTCAAAGTTTTGGCCGAATATCAATTGTCCGGATCTGACCGTAAAGAGACTCTCAAATGGAACAGAAAAAGTTCTTATACTTATAAAAGAGAAAAGAAATCAAAACAAATAAACGCCTCATTTATGGGTGAACTCCAGTCAACACAATTCCCGGAAAATGACTTCAAGATTGAGTATACCGTTATTAATAAACCGTATCAGACAGATGAAAGTGATCTAAAGATACAGTGGGGACAACAACTTAAAGATAAGCTAAGAATTACTCATAAATCTAAAATGGATATCATTGAATTGCGTCCGTTCCAAATGGTCAGCGAAAATGCCGTTACATTGGAGTTGACTCCACTTCAAATCAATTATGAATTCAAATTGAATTCTGATATTTCAATGATTAAATCAAATCCTAAATTAATTCGAATGGATTTGATTGGAAAGGATGTCGAGGGAAGACCTGATCGCGATATCAAAGGTTTATTCAAATATGAAAGAATGGAACAACCAAATCAACAAATTGTTAATTGGAGTCTATCCTATCCCGGAAGAGATATGTCGTATTACAGTGAACTCAGACAAATCAAGGATTTAGTTTACTCCGGAAAAATGATATACTCTCCACAAAAAGGAAAAGTCGTTACAGTGGAACACAAAGAGAGGTCAGTTAACTTGTATTTTAACTATAATTTTAGAATAATAGCACAGAATAAACTCCCAAACTTCTTCTATTTTACTAAATTATAATATATTTTTAAAAGTGTAACGAATCCAACCAAAGACTTTCATTGGGCCTCTGAAGCTGAGGTCTCATATTCTTATAAACCGGATAAACTCAAAGTCAAGTCAGAGATTGGTTGGGAAACCCCCGAAAAATTCGAATATAAACACACCGTTTCTAAAGATGACAAGAAATACAGCGAATGGGAAGTTTCCTACGATAAGAAGACGGGTGAATCTGAAGTCGAGATAACGAGTCCTATGGATAGAATAGAATTAAAAGTGGATAATATAAAAAATCCGCGAACAGTACAGTGGGGCGCAAAAAGAGGACCCAAATCTTATAAATTATCTTTCATTCGAGTACCTAAAGAGTCATATACTTTGAAATTGGATTCTTCTGAAAATATGTTTATAAAAGAGGTATTATTTGTTCACTTATTCTTCTATACCTAAAATATTCCTTTTTATAGTTTAAGACAAAAGTGTCGCGAAAAGAGAAGTCAACCTTTCGAATGGTAACAACTGGTGGCGAAGAAATCAATGGTTATATCGATCCGATTTCAAAAGATAAAAAAGCACATCTCGATTTTAAATGCCCTAAACATCAAATTGACCATGTTGGTGATATTGTTTACTATCCAAAAGAACGTAAATTGACCTGGGAGTCTAAAACCAATAAAGATGGAAAACCATATATAACATTGGATTCAACGCTCTCACCAAAGGATAAGTCATTTTTGATGATCAAGAAAATGAAAGGCGACACCACCTCTAAATTTGAGTGCTTTTATGATAAGGGTGTTTATGCGGCCGCACTCGATACTAGTCGATGGAGTGCTGCTCTGGAAGGAGAGTGCAAAAATAATAAGAATGTTGGAAAACTGGGTTTTGTCGACAAAACAAATAATTTTGAACACAAATCTCAATACAATGTTTCGAACGGAATAATAACTATTAAGTCTGTCAGCGATAAAGATAAACAAACCTTTACTAAATTGGATGCAATCATTGGACGTAAAATTATTTCAAACATAACTTTAATTACTCCAACAATTAACGCTCAGTTGACGGCTAACCCACTCGGAGAGAAAAAGACTATGGTCTTCAAATTAGTGAGTCCTAGATATGATCACAATTCCAACATTGAATGGGTACCAAGGAAATATTTGAAACTCGATGCACTCAGTGTTCATAAAGTAGAGCCCGAAAGACGTATCAAAGTTGACGCTTACCTCACCAGACAGGAAGAGTCCACTTTCAGAATGACTGGTCCACAATTGGATGTAGACATTAGACGCGTTAAATTACCAAAACCTAAGTATATCTTCAATACAACAATTAATGGTTATAATGAAGTCCAAGAATACGATTCAAATCCTTCGTTAACACCGTTTCAAAACTTAATGATAGCCATACAAAAACACTTCGATTCATACACTTCTAATAATTAAAACATTTTATATGAAAATTATTAATATTTTAAACATTTTTTCATAACTTTTTCTCTGATTTATTATTATTTTTAAAAAATTGTAAAGTTTTAACAAATTCTGTTTCTTTTTTTTTGGGAAAATAGACTTATTTTCGAAACAATTGTATTTTAATTTTTATTATAAGTATATCAAAGCAATAATTGCCTTGGTACATTATAATTGTGATTCATAATTAAAGTTATTTAGAAGAATTAACTAGTTGAGAATTTATCTAATAGATAAATATCACAAATATTGAGACCCCGGGGCTCCAAAACAATTGGAAGAGTATATCACTAATTCATTTAATTAAAAATTCACAAATGTTTGGTCTTAAACATCTTCTCGAAAAGATTAAAACTAATCTAGTTTCTTAAAATCTAAATGGTGATTTATTAAACTAATAAATAGTTTAAATCTCTACCCTTTAGGCTATTTTTTAAGCAAAAAACACCATTTGATTCACTTATATATCATTTTATGTATCAATGATTTAATTTTTTCACTTTTTTTTACTTCATTTTAAGTAAATTCAGTAAATGTTTTCAAATGTGAGAGAAAGAACTTAATTCAATAAAATAGTGATCAAATAAAAGATAAAAAGTTTAATCTTTACTCAAATTTTACCGATGATTTGTTTAAGTTATTGAATGTCAAAAGAGTTCGTCTACTTTTGCCTTCTTTTCTATTTCTTTAAATCTAAAGTTAATGAAAACTTAAACCTTAAGTCATGAGTCGCTCTAATAAACTATTGTTGACTTATCAGTAGTTGTCCTCAATATTAATCACTAAAGAATTAACAAATAGTTTTTTTTATGTCATCAAAAATAGTTACATTAAAAAGTTAGTAAAAAAGGATATAAGAGTGTATATAAGAGTGTATAGTTATTTAGTTTAAACGAAAGTGTGTGGAAAAGCCTATAAATTATAATCACTACATTTATGGCGTTATCTAGGATAAAAAATTCAAATGCTTTAACCAGGCATGGCCAAACCTTTCGATTCTAGGGGGGGGGTATTAGGGGGGGGGGGTATTTTGAAAATGACCAAAAATTTCCTAAAAAAGCATAATACGTCGTTTTTAAGCTATTT
>JAQFZM010000069.1:0-62008 GCA_034695785.1 Galumna obvia
AATGTTAAGGGTCCCAAACTCCTAGGGGGGTATTTTGAAAATTTTGCCTTCTAGGGGGGTATTCCGGAATACCCCCTTTCGCCATCTCTGCTTATAATCAAATATTTAGACCAAAACTAAATTTAATTTTGTTTTATTTTTGTACATCAAATGAGTTCTAACTTCTTCTGTATATTCGGATGTATTCTATGAAAAGAGTAAAAGAAAAAGTCATGCATTCGATAATAAGACGATATTATTCATTGTTAGGGAATATCAGACCAAAAGTTAGGTCACATCTGTCTGAATAACGAGAATAAATAGTGATTGAGTTGTCTATTGATGTGCGAACCAAATGATTAACTTAACTATAATGTTATGACATTACAGTCCATCACTTTTAGTAAAACAAAATCTATTTAACATCAATTAATTTACAATTAAATAGAAATTACTTTAACACAAATATTTCGATTCACAACAAAATTCTATTATAACTCTTAAATGAGTGAAAGAATGTGTGAGTGGGAGGGAGGGAGAGAGAGAGAGAGAGAGAGAGAGAGAGAGAGAGAGAGAGAGAGAGAGAGACTGTATTAAGGAAACGAAGCGAAAAGAAAATTAATTTTAATGGTTTGGTTGAGAAAACCTGAATAAAAAGTGAATTGAAATCCCCAAAAAAGAGTCAATTAGTAAGGAATTGAAAGAAATGGTAAACTTTAAAAAAAATGTTTAATTAAATTTTGTTGTCATAACCAGAAATGTTTTGAACAAATAAACTACAAAAATAGAGGAAAACTAAGGATTTAGAAATTGAATTATTGTGGACTACATCTCAAAATTCGTATCAAATTTAAAGTTTAAAAGAGATGTGAAAATAAATTATAATTGAAATGAAAATTTTTGTCCAAAAGTATACGTGATTTGTATTAAGAGTTTAAAACTATAGTGAAAAAGAGTAAATTGAAAACCATTTCACACAATAAGAATCAAAATGTGTATCAAAAGTATTGCGAAAATTCATATCAAGTTTTTTGATCGGAAATCATAGAATAATATTTGGACCAAAAATAGGACCAAATATTAAAGATTGAGTTCTCGACGAAATGCAACAAAAAAAATTCAGTTGTGATTTGAGGAAAGTATTCTCAGATCAAAGAATAAACTTCACTGAAATAGGAATTGAAAGTTGAAAGTGAATTCTCGTGTAATAAAAGTCATACATTTGTTAGAGAACCAGATTTTTCAGTCACTTTTCGCTTATTATTTACATCATTTCGAGAATATATATATATTGAGCCAAATGTCAGAAAGAGATGGCTCTAATATTTCGAGTCAAATGACATTCGAGCCCAAAGACTCAGATTTGTTGTCGAAACTGTGCAAACAATAGCACTCCATATACCGGACTCTGAATCAAATAATTCGCCTCAAAATAATGTCTAAAGGCTTTAAGAGAAATACAAATCTGCTCTCAATATATACTACTTATGATATGAGGGTTGTGTCACTTCTGCTTCGGTCATATCTATTATTCTTCGGGGATGACCACAATTTTCAATCTCAAAATTATGTCAGCCCTTCACATCGCTCTGAGACTAATTTCTCTCTCTCTCTCTCTCTCTCTCTCTCTCTCTCTCTCTCTTTCGTTTTGTTCAAAATAGATTCAAAAGAGTGGCACAAACATCCTTTTATGACTCTTTTGTTTATCGGGGAAATGGACTCAATTTGAACCACGAAATTATGATTCCAATATTGGGCTTCACTTTAGACCAAAGCTATTATGAAATGGATTTTAGAGTTTTAGGAGAAAAGAGAAGTTTGAGTTTAATCTATGATTTATGAGAAAAATATTTTCAAAAAATGTTGAAAACAGAAGAAAGTTATTAGAATTGTTTGAGTGTTGTCTGACATTTGGTTGACATAAGCGCTGACTTTCTATTATATTCACTCATGAATTACAAAAAAAATCTAATCTTATGGACGGTTAGACGGTATGCCACTTATTTTCCATGAAAATTGTTCTAGATTATTTTTTTAATATAAAATAAAATGATTAAATTTACGGATAAATGAACGGAAAAATTGAATTTTGATAATAATTCTGAAGATAAAAGTTAATCAAAAATTAATTTTTTAAAGAAAACCCATTTTAAACGGAACATCTTTTTAGAGGATAACAAGTGAATTTTGTTTTTTATAATTGAGCAAGGCAAAAGAGGCAAATACATTAAAAGAGATAAATTCTAGAGATTTTCTTCAGTCATTTTCATTTAATGGTTGAATAGAAAGTAAATGTGGGAACAAATTATTCGCTTCTCTGAATAAAATGTTTGCCAACGAATACACTATAGATTTGTAATCTTAACAATTCTTTGTAAAACACTTTTAACCATTTCTTTAAGAAAGAGTCAAATCTTATTTAAATTTTTGCTGAAATATCGAATTACATCCAATCAAATAATAGTATTTTATTTCATATTATAATAAATAAAATTTATTATATGCTTTATGTATATAAACCTATTTTTTTCTGAGCGAATCTCAAAGAGAATAGAATTTAACGAAAAAAAAGTGAATCCCATCACAAGTTTTACCCGAAATATAAGGAGAAAAAAAATGAATAAAATCGTAAATTTCACTTAAGTTTTGTTCAGTAAAAACGCTATTCTCTAAGAAAATGTTAAAAGTTTTATACAAGACTTATATAATGGTCGCCAAAGAATTTAATGGCGAATAAATTTAAAGTCTATTCTTTAGTCATTTCTCTAAAAAAGAAGAAGAGATGAGAAAATCGAGTGATTGTGTGATTGTGTCGCTCTTTATAGGCATATAATCTTTGATTAGAATATGTGTCCGCCTTTTGGGACGAATAAAATATTGAAGTGATTTCCCAAAAGTGGTCTTTACGGGTCCCCTGAAAGGAAAGCCTACTATCTTTCCATCAATTGAAGCGACACTAAGAGAGTAAATCTCTGTTTTGTCGAAACAAAACAATAAATTAAAAGAGAAGAGAATTTTTCAAAATTAATTCTATGTATTCGTGGAGTCACTGAATGTCATTGTTTTATACCATTTCTATTATTTTAGTTATTTCTCTCAATTCACTCGAGTTTTGGATACGATGTTCACAAAACTTTGTATAAACGATGAATAATTATAACGAGATTTCACTCAAAAGTCAATCCTCTCTGAAGACCAAAACTTAATTTACTAAATATTTTTTGGTATTATTTCTATGAATTGAAACCAAATTTAATTTAAAATTAAGAAAAAAGAAAATAAAAATAAAATCATTAATGGATTAAGAATTGCAGTCAAAGAGTAAATGAGAGAAATAAAGAGTATTTCATTTGAAACAATATTTTAAGCACTAAAATAAATCAATATTTGTCTAACAATTTGCAAATTAGATAAAAGTATCTTGCTTAATTGTTAAATTATAGTGTTTATTCAATGTTGATTACAACATCTCTTAATTAAAGTTTTATAAAAGAAAAATTGAAAAAAATCAGTACTGGATTGACATAAACCTCTTAAAAGCTTGACTTGAATACAAAATAAGGAATTAAAAGAAAAAAGAGTAAAAACTAAACTAACAAAAAGTAATTCACTTCACGAATAAATGAAGTGATCAAAAGTTAAAGTAATGGTCGATTATCTTGGTCATTTTAAAGATTTTATGATCATTTAAATTGATATAAAACTAAAAAGGTTTAAGATTATTGTTATTTTGAAAAATCAGATAAAATTCGTTAAATAAAATTATTTTTAACTTAAATTGAATTAAAAGTAAACTAAGAAAAAAAAGTAAAAGATATCACTAAAAAATATCACTTCTTGGAACTTATATTCTTGGAAAATATAATAGCTAATAGTTGAGGCAATTTTTGAAAACAAGTTTAGTTTAATTGAGTTACAATATTTACTCGGAGTGAGAGTGAGTTACAAACTTAATAAAACATAATAGAGTTAATACTAAAAGCAAATAAAATTCTTTCTTTAAGAACTAAAATACATTTGAAAATAATTATCAATTTTTTTACTCCGAAGCTATAAATTCATAGAAAAAGTAAGAAAAAGAGTTCAATCGAGTGAACAGAATAAACACTATAATGTCTTTTAACTTAATTTTATCATTTTAGCCGTTATTTTCAAGTGTAATGTTTGCCCCCAAAAAACTCATATCTAAAGTAAGACTTATATAACACTAAATATTTGTAGAAAAGAAATAATTGACTCAAACTTTTTAACTCATCACTAGAAAAGTCGTTTCACCAGAAAAAAAGACTTTTTTTATATCGTAATAAGTTTTTGTATAAATATTTATTCTTCACTTTTATTATGACATAAATTATTCAAATTCGACACATATTTATATTCTTTACTTAAAATAATTGGGAGGAAATACCGGTTTTACTATTATATTCATAAATAAGAAATAATAAAATATTTTAGTCCAGAATTTATTGATTGAAATTTACATTATTTCTGACGATAAGCTCTCGAATCAAAACAAAACAAAATGATAAGACTCTCAAAGATTTTCCTTAAGAAGAACTCGGATTAATATTTACTCTTATCTAATAAATATGCAAATTCTTCAAAGTTAATTTATGCAGAATAATCAAGAAAAGTTTAATGTAAATCTCTTGTAATCAAGAAAATCAATGACACAAACATTGGACTGAGTTTTAAATGTTTAGTTTTCAATCAATTTCGTGATATAAATGTGAAAAAACATTAAAAGAATTGTTTTGTTTATACGAAAAAGTATTGATATTAAGGGAAATGAAATGAATGTATTGATGACATACCGGGGAGATTCCATACTGAACTCGGATGTTGAATGAGATGAATGCCTGGATACGCCCATAGTTGGAACATAGCCGATATGACAGCGCACATTTTTGGCTGTTGTAAAGTAACTTCGATTGTTTTTCTCGGGTTTGAAAAGCATTATATAAATCTTTGGAAAAAAGAGTAGCACTAAAGCGACGATTGCACTGAAACTTATACACAGACAAAGAGTTATCACTTTGGCGTTGGAATTGAAATATATGGGAACGAATGCAATCCATATCACTAGAGTTGTATACATTGTAAAGCCTATGAACTTGGCTTCGTTGAAGTTCTCGGGTACGTTACGTGTCTTAACCGCATATACGGTACACATTGCGATCAGAAAAAAGTCAAAACCTAACGGCGCTGTAATTCCTATTCAATAGAAATTAAGGGATAATTAATTTTCAATTTATGTTAAGTCGTGTCGAGTGTGAAAAGTGTCGATATTTTCGGGTTTTAAAAAAATAAATTCATTGAAAGCCAACCAAAAGATTAGTAAACGATCTGTCAGTTTATAATAGAAAAGCGATGTATTCGAGAGAATGTAATCAATAGACAATTACTTGTGTTGAGTGCCATCACTACTACTACTCATACATTATTCAGGTTAACTTTACTCGATATAAATAAAGAATATTTTCAGTGCCATATTATCATCAAATATAATCTATTAGATGACAGATGTCTGCAAACTCTGATTATTAGCCATAAATAGTCTGTTAATGACATCTTTTTTTACATTTCATTATAACCGATATTTTTCTAAAATTTGATTTCATTAAAAATTATATTCAATGCATTAGTTAATAGGTTTAGGATTTTGTTCTTCTCATTAGAAGACATGTCTGTCGAACATACACTTAATTAAAGGATCACTTAAGTCCGAGCCATGACTCTTATTCTGTGCTCAACACTATTAAACTAATGTTTTACTTTTTTTGTAAATCAAATTGTTTTTGAAAACCACTTCATTTAATTAAACCTCGATTTGTGTCTACGATATAAGATTAGTGAATGTTTCCATAATTAGTGTAATTAATTAGAAATTAAACTTTTGTTTGTATTATTCAAATCATTTGTAATTCAATGGATATTTCTGTTAAGAAATCCATTTATTTAAATGCATTTCAATAATTCAATTATTAAATGTATTGTTTGAGAAGAAAGACGTCTTATTGTGTTTTCATAATATTTTTCAAAATGAAAAAGTGTTGGCAGAGGGGAGAGGAGGAAGAGAGAGGGAGAGGAAAAGGGAAGGAGAGAGAGAGAGAGAGAGAGTCAGATAGTATAGAGAAAGGTTTAAATTGTGTTAAGAATTCTTTGAATATTTGAAATGAATGAATACCTAAAGGGGTAGTATTGCAGATAAGTTGTGCCTTATCTAAAGTGGGGTAAAAATTCATTTTATCGGCGGGTTCTCTGATGAGCATGGTTGCGATTATTCCGCACTCAATTGATATCAATAAGAAAGTGATGACCACTTGTGCTGTTCCGGACATAAATCGAGGCTTTTTAGTAATAATTCTTTTCTTAGAACCGGCCAGAATTCGGGCGATTCGGTTGGTTTTGGTGACTAACGCCGAATACATTATTGCAAAACTGAGTCCGGGCAGTACTCTAGACACATAGCAGGTTCCTTTTGTTGGTTTTGCCACCAGTATGAAAGTAGTGCCGTGACATAAGAACATTCCAATCATAATAACATACGACAGTTCTCTTGTAGACGCCTTCACTATTGGTGTGTCGTTATGTCGAATGAAGACAATCATCGCGAAGAATGTCATAATAAAGCCGAGACATGCGATAGACATCGCGACCAGTGATGTCGTGTCGTTCCACTGCAAGTATTCGATTGGGATATCATAACAGCCTAAACACCAAATAATTGGACTTTCATTATAACTATTGTATGACATATAAAGACAAAAAGAAAGATGAAAATCACAATCAGACACATAATAGGCTTTCTTTGGTATTCGACAAAAATAGATAATTATTGTAGGAATTTATGAGCCAAAAGTCCGACATTTCTATCAAATTATTTATGAGTTATTATCGAAATGTCTTTTGCTTTCATTTCTATTCAATTATTCTTATAATTCCTAAAAATACTAATATTTTAGTAAAAAAATTAAGAAATAATTTAAACACAATTTTCTTATTCAATGAATAGTTTTGATGAGAGAACAAACTCTAAGAAAAAGATAAGAACCTAATGAATGATGTGATTAATTACCCGTGAGATTGTCGTTAGGCCACCAGCCCAGAGGACACGCCTGACAGGTATACTCATCTAATAAATATTGATTTTCACGACAGGGAACACATATCCAACAGCACTTCATTGAATCGCTTTGAATATTCTGTGACAACAAAACAAAATTACATTTTAATGCAATTTTCATTAAACAAATTATTTTGTCATCA
Source organism: Galumna obvia (assembly GCA_034695785.1). Taxonomy (NCBI): domain Eukaryota; kingdom Metazoa; phylum Arthropoda; class Arachnida; order Sarcoptiformes; family Galumnidae; genus Galumna; species Galumna obvia. The sequence continues at coordinate 7,249 of JAQFZM010000069.1, forward strand.
CTTGTGATGACGTCCTTCTCTTTCCACTAATTATTTATTTAAATGAACGCCAATAAAGTGTAACACAATTTTGACCGTTAAGTGAGGGTCCAGTTCACATTAACCAGTGTCATTTCAAAGAAATGCTCTTTTTTTTGTTCTTCTTTATGACCTATTATTCCGAATAGTCTTAGGATGAGTTTAAGTCTTCACTTGTGTTCAGAAATAAGGAATTTCTGGCCAATCAGTGGAATGAGTAGTTTATTATAAGACTAGAAATGCTTGACTTTCACTAATGACACCATTTTTTTCTTTAATAAAATATTTAATAGAACTGATGGCTATTATCGGCGAAGATTAAGATTAATGTTTATGTCTCTACTTTTACTGCAAATTATTTATTTTAAAGTTTAAAAAAGTGATTCTATTATTCATTTGAAAGTTTGAATGAAATTCTAACAAATGATGAGAAAAGTTCTAATCGTTTCTTAGATTGAATGCCGACATAAATAATGAAGACATAAATCATATGTTTTTGTGAAGAATAAAAAGTGATGTTTTTGTGTCCAATGAGTATAAATAAAATGACATTTTCTCAGTTTTCTGTCTCATGACTGGTCTCAAAGTTATACAAATGTTTGTTTGGATGGCTTTCATAGAACTCTAATTTTGGTTTTCATTTGAGGTTTTGTTTAAAGAATTTTTTGTTTTTCTTTTCAGAAGAAATACTAACCGAAAGAAAAGATTTTCATTTGAAAACTTCTTTTGAAATTCTTATTGAATTAAATATATATAAAAAGGAGTTATGAAATATTTATTGTCTCTAATTATTAACTATAAAACAAAAGAGTTTTGCATAAAATGGAAATTTCGTTAACATTTTGGCCGATAATATCCTAAACTTTATATAAATTATTTATTCTAAGAGTGTTTCTCAGATATTAACAAAAATGAATTGCTATGAACTCAGCTTTTAATTCAATAAAATACTCTTTGAATATAAGTTGACTTTTATTGAAGAGTAGGAGTTTGGGTAAAAGCAAAACAAAACTAACTTGCCAATTTAATAAATTACTCTCTCAACGATACAAAAGAGCTTATATATAGTTTAGTCTAAAAGTGAAACCAATAAATGAATAAAAGAGTGATTAAAGTATCGGCAAAAAGTCTTTTCTTTTTATTTTTAAATTTAATTTATTTAACCTTAAAATTGATTTATGAATTTCAGTGATAAATGAGGCCTCAAATTATAGCTATTTGTCGACAGAGAACTCATTTGCATCACTGGTTGTATCGGTTTTAGTCGACAAATAGACAAAACATGAAAATCGTGAACTTCGGTGTCGTAAATGACATTTTGAACTTAAAAAACAATATTCGAGTAAAATCTTTTATATAATCTATTTATAAAATGGAAAGAAATGGACTTTTAGATGGAAATTTCCAACTAAACTACAAGTACATTATGTCCTAGATCCAATTGGCAACTTTTAAGTAATCAATTCCGAGAATAATCCGGTTCAGTTTAGAAGTTAGAATTGGATTTATTGTTATTCTGTGACTCTTTTTTAAAATCTTTATAAACTCAGAAAAGTTGAGTTTCGAAATCATAAAATCCATACCTTTGCCTGTCCTCTGGGACATGGCTTTGAGCAAACGGACTCAGGTGGCTCTGCCGTTGTGCCATTGATTGCAATCAAAGGCCACTTGAAGGGTCGGAATAATTTAAGCTCTCCTCCACTTATCCAAGAGCCCACATGAATGTAATCGTATTCTGTGGCGGATATTCTCTGATAATTCATAATATCGTATCTGAAAAATTTGATTATTATTTTGTCAGAAATACAACAATTGATTCTTTGTATCAGAAGATATTGGAATCAAAATAAGATATATTTTTTGAAAACTTTTGGGAAAACAAAAGCAAAATATAGTTATAAGTATTGTATAATAAATCATAACTTATTTGACGTAATAATTGCGGAAATATATTAAAACTTTTCAAAAAAAAAGAATTAATTATTGTTTTTAAAATTTAATAAACATAAGGAATGGCTGTTATTGAAAGTGAATCATATGAAAGATGAGTACCTTCCGGGCGGGTCTCCACTATCATCGAACTGAACGGTTTCGTTGCCCCAAACAAAACTAACATTCATTAAATGCTGAAGAAATATAGAGCCGTTGACCGGAAACATTTGAGAGCAAAGGCCAGTAGTGTTGGGACATTGAGACTTTTGCATATTATGCAGACCGTAAGCCATTGTCCAAATTGCTTTCTTAACGAATGCCATTTTAGTGTCCTGTCTGTGTCTACTGTCCATCAAATTTTCTTTTCCTAAAATACAAAATAAATTAATTATAAATTTAATAAACAATTGTTTTAAGACTTTATATTTTCATTTATAACTTTTGTGAGTAATTTATCACAATTTAACTCATTTATCAAATTTATGACATCTTCTCGTTTGTACTCTAATTTATAGTCGATTACCAATAATGAGTTATCAGGTATTTGAGGGATAAAACGAAAATTGATCTCAAAATTGAAGGACTCATTAAATTATTGTCTTCGATATCATTAATTGATAATTCCTTAGAGTTTTCTTATTAGAAGGAATCAGACATTTTCATGATTGATGATCACCTCTTTGAGAAAGACTATCCTTCACTGGATTACATTATTTAAAAGATAAAAAATTTAATAACAGTCGTTACATTTGGGGCTAAAAACAGATTTATAACCATTTCTTTACTTTTTTGAAAGAATCTAGTAATAAAATATATTTATCACTAATATATGACCCCATAAGCCATCAATTCTTCAAATTCTTCGAACAATTTTCTGGTATTTCTTTTCATAATTTTTTAATTAGTTTTCAATTAAAGATTAGAAAAGAGAATATAGATTTCATAAATAACTTGAAGTGAAAAATAAATGATATTTAAAAAACTGATTGAAAACGTCTTTTCCGCTTCTAATCACTCATTGAAGAAGAAATAACATCTAATAGTTATGAGTACTGACTATTGTTCAGACTATTGTATGTATAACTCAAGCGTGAAAAACGTCTTTAACTTATAGTAGTGCTGGACTTTCTTCAGTGAAGGACTACCCGAACAGAATGAGTCAAATAAAGAATTGATAGCAGAAAAAAAAGTATAAGAAGTTTCTATTTCAATGATTAATGTTTTGCTCGCTATAAGAAAATGGAAAAGTTCTCCACATTAGTGGTCGGTATACCCCCAGTCCTCATCTGAACGCTTGTAAACAAAGAGATACTGAAATCAATGCTTTTTTCAATTCAATCATGAAATTCACTTTTAAAGCATTTACTTTGAAAAGACCTAAACCTGGCTTTTCTCTCACACGAACTCTAATACAGAGAAAGAATGGAAACATTTCCTAAACTAAACATATCCTATATTTATTGCAGGTTGTCTTCAATTCTTTATTACTAAACCAGGAATCTATTGAGTGTATTATAGCTATTTTGGAGACCAACTTTTGTTTTGTGCCTAAAAAGTATATATCGATAAAAGTAATACATCTTTTATGAAGAAAACAAGACTTTCTCTTTAATCCCTTGATTTAAGACATCATTTTCTTTATATTTTATCGCTTTTATTACAAAAATCTCGAAAATACTCTCTTTTATTGTCAAAAAAAATCTTAAAATATTAAATGCAATGAAATGGGAATATGTTATCACATATTGTTGTTATTGAATGTTGCTTGATACAAACATTATTGCCTGATACAACAATTATTCTGTGATTTTATTTATTGAAAAAAAAGTATTAAATTTAAGAAATCAATGTTAGGAACGGACAGTAAAACAAAGAACAAAAAATATAGACATATATAACTTGGATTTCTGTTGTCATATATATAACTATATATCAGAAAATAGATTATCATAAATATAGAGACGACTGTCTGTTGAATCAAAAATCATAAGTTGTGTCGACTATTTTCACAGCAAAGAAAAAAGAAACTCATTTTTCAGTTTAGGAAAACCTGTCCTGAATTTAATATAATCTATTGATGTATAAGAAAAGCAAATATTCTTCACTTATAATATAAAAGAAATGATATTTTATTTTAAAATTTGAAATTTTCGTATTCGGTTTCCGTTCAATACTTATAGAAGAAATATTGAGACCTCAATCCACTAAAACCGGACTCATCTGGAATAACCAAGTGATTATTAATAAATATAACCTTGAATAATTTAGCTCACTTTAAATATTAACTAATTTCTAATATAATTTTAGACAAATTATTAGATTAAGTCATTTATTGGACATATTTTTAATGAATTCTAATTTCTTTTTCAACGAAAACTATTTTTAGTAAATATTTATAATTAAATTAACACTAATTTTCTCAAACTTTGAAATTATAGAGATTTTTCATAAATTATCTAAATTAATAATTGACATTGCTTCATTTTAATGACCCTGATTAAGTGAAATACTATTAAAATAAATGATATATTTTTATCAAAATTGAGAAAAAGGTGATCAACAGCTATGATGTGATACCCTATACTTATTTGATTAAAATATTCCATTAACTGATGAATATCAAGTAAATTAGAATTTTATACAGTATTGCAAGCTAATCAAATTATAAACTAGTACAACCTAATAAAATATTCATGAAGTTTTATTTTCATTTTTGAAATTAAAGCCAAGAATATTAAAAATATGGATTTTTTCAATTGGATGGAGTGATGGCTGAATAGCACATCTTTAGTTATATTGTTTGTTGTGGTAATGGACACAAACTTTTGGCGAGAAATACCTCTCAAATAAGAAAGTGTTTGGTCTGAGTTTTTGACACATTTTAAGTGGAAACCATCCAAAGGAAAGTAAGCACTCAATCGAATTGAATTATTTGAGACTCATTTATATTGAAATGTATTTTTTCTTTTTGAAACTCATTTCAATTTCTTCTAAACTTTACTGAATAAATAGTAACTTAGAAAATATATATTCCGGACAAAATTGTAAACTTGTTTAGTTTGCATATCAAATAAAAGTCAAACAAATTAATGGTTGAATGCATTTTAAACTCTTTTCATATGGACTTTGAGTATAAAATTTTTTTAATTATATAATATATTCGAGTCATTCCGTACTAATGAACGAGTCGTGCGCTTACACTAAATCAGTAGACTTTTAGTTCAAATTAATTGAAAATTCAGTAAAAAAAATTGAAAAAAAACTTTTCAGCAAAAAAGCATTTTATAGAACCAAATGTTCGGTTAATTCGAGGAATTAATGAATTAATGATAAGATTAATAGGAATTAGAGTTTGTTTCCAAAGTTAAACCCAAAAGTGTTGGACACATACCAGTGCAGGGCTTAGTGTAGATCTTGCCGTTGGAGTGTTTGATAGTAATGCCGGTCAAGTTTTGCAATGAGCACTCAAATCGGTGTTCCCAAAACTCTCTATACCAGGGATTTCTTGAATTGTTGACAGGATTTAAGTTGAAATAGTAGTCATCGAAGTCATCGACATATGGCGAATAAATTCGCACAGATATGCCACCGACCGCTTCCTCTTCTAAACCCTCGACAACGTCAGGCCTATCAGACCAGCCGTCGCTTTAAAACAATGAAAAATGAAAAACATTTCTTAAAATTGAAAATCAATGAAAACAAGTGTTGGAATTTGAGGTTTGGTATGTCTGGTCAAACATCTATAAAGATAAGACACGTCCTTTTCAGTAGTACTTCATAGAACAACATTTTATGAGTTTTTATAAAAAATGATATTTATTTTTCTAAACATAACATAAGATATAATTTTTTTTCTATAAATTCCTTTTAAAAAGAATGTAATTTAAAGTTAAAGGATTTCCGATAAAACTTTTGTTAGGATCCTATTGTTAGTGGAAATTGTCATTTAAAGGGGACTTTATTTTGGGGTTCTTTAAGATTAATGACTTTTATGAAGTTCTAAACACAATTTAAAACATTAATCCATTTGTGAGAAAAACTAGAAATTTATTGCCATTTGTTTGAGTGTAAAACCCCGGAATCGATAGAGAATTTGAGCGAAGGTTTGGTTAAAGAAAGTGCGAAGAATTAATTTTAAGCGGAGCTGAAAATCTTTGGACAAATGCCACGTTTGAACAGTTGTCACCAATTTTATAGACACCGATATTTCACGTCTCAAATAACTCTGAACTGTAAATACATCCAACGGTTGGTTTGCATTCGTTGATCACATCATTGAATGCCTTCAATAACTGAAAGTGTCATAACATTGAGAAGAAGTGCACTTTCAATGAGATCTCGTTTGATATTTTCTTGAGCTTCAAAGCAATGAAGATAAATGTTTTGCCAAATCTATGACTTGTTTTGTATTTTCCTCTAAATATACTATCATTTTATGTATAAAAGTCTACAATATTTATGTCTTTCTATTATCTAAAGAAATGTTTGATTCGGTTGATGTCATTCCAGACTCTGATTATAATAAAAGTCTAATAAAATTTTTTATAAAATAAGTCTAAAAAGACTCTCATTTTTAGAGAAAATTCCGGATTTCTTTCAATTAAATTATTCGGAAATAATTGAATTTTTTTCGGGAAATTTGTAGAAAAATTAAACGAAAATATTATTTGTGGACATACCTTCCAACAAAGAGGAATTCACCCGCCACTCTAAGACGTCTAGTTGCATTTAGAAGAGCCTTAACAGTCATACCCTCACAAAAACAGACCACAACTCGAGCCGTATTTCTATATTTCTGTAAATTTCTAATCACTTCATCAAAATGTTCGTCATCTCCAGAACTCGGAGCAGATTCTGTATAAGCAATACATATGCCCTCTTCCTGTGCCAGTCCTTTGAACACTTCGTTTAGAGAACTGCCATAATTTCCTATAAAAAAGACGAGTAAATTAATCAAAACAATTATTTGTCTCTTCCATAACCGGAAATAATGAGGTCTGGCCTTCATTTGGGTAAGAGTTCATTATGTGTGAAACCGAAAGCACTTTACTTTTTGCAACAAAAAAAACTCATCACAAAATCAATTCGTTAATCGATTTCTTTCTTATAATTAAATATCGATTTGTTTTTTTGGTGATTAACTTTTGGGAGTAATTCGAAGTCCGGACCGATTTGTAAGTAAACGTTTAAAACACAACTTTAGTTCGTCTATTGTTTTATAAACGGAATAAGTTTTGGAAAATTTTTGAATTAAATTGACTTCAAAATGAAGGTAAAAAGTGTCGCAACCAGGTATTTTTATCTGTTGAGAACAGTAAAAAAATATCTTGTTTTGTATTTTTCATTATATCTGAGCAAGCAATAATAACAAATAAATAACAGATAAATTTGGAAACAATTTATTTTTATTATTAATTTTTTACCTTGTAAAAAGGAATTACTTTACCTCGTTTTTGGTTGAATGAATTAGTAAACCTTTTTCATAAGGGTTTGGTATAAATGCTGTCTATTATTTGAAGTGAAGCGTATAATTCATTAGGAGTTATACTTAAAGTAAATACTTTATTGTAAAACATAAGAAAATCATGTGATTTGTACGAAACCCCTTATGAGAAAAGTTTAATAACTGGAAATAATTAAGTGTTTACAAAAGTGAATGGCATTTAACCCCTGAGTCTTATGCAAACCAACACTACTTTGAAGGCAAACAGTTGAGTGTTAATTGAGTCAAATTAAATTATATGCAAGGTCATTTATTACTTTTTAATAGGCATAATTATCAAATATTAATTTGCAAGATAAATTATCGATTAAATTAAAATCTATTTGAACATTATTTCCATAAAATATTAAAATTGAACGTGGAAAACAAGCAAGGACACTCAATATTTTTTGTATGGAATTTATAAAATTTTTCATTAAAATTCAATTTATTCGTGAATTTTAATTTCTTTTGAATTTTTTTCCAATTGATTGACAAAAATGTCGAATAACTCAAATGAAATGTAAATCTATTCAAATGAAGACTCGTTTTTGAAATAAAGAATCGATTTTTTGGATAATTTTTCAAAAGAAAGAAATTCTAGATTTCAATATATTTGTCAAATACTGTCAACTCTTCACTGGAAATAAATTCTCAAATCGACAACAATTCAGAAACAATTCATAAAAGCCTTCAAAAGTTAACATTAAAATGAGTTAAACCATAACTAATATTATTAGAGAAAATCCATCAATTATTCCAAAATCTACTAAAGTCACAAAATGATCTAGATCATCAGATTGACATTTATTATAAATTATAAAATCATCAATTTACTTTTAGAGCTTATCAGTCAATGAGAATAATTGATCAAGGAAACTCTATATTAAATTTACGCTAATTTTTAAAATTAAACTTCAAACTAACCATGATAAATATTATAGATATTAAAAGTTTAATATTAATATTAATAATGAAATTATTATTGAGATAACTATCGAATGTATCTTGGTCACATTGATTCTAAGAGAAATGAATGTCTAATCATTAGATCTTCAATCGGTTGCCATTGTATTCAACGGACGTTCAATTGAGAGATAAGTCGAGTTCTTTTATTTCTGAAATTGAGATCTCTTTCTAAAGACTAGTGATTTCTGGGCCAACTCGTCAATGACAAGAAATGATCCTGATCTTAATTATGATATGAGTCCGAAGATGTCTCACAAGACAATACAATCGATGGTCTGATCCTAAGCTAATGTTTACGATTATAAGTTCGGAATCCAATGAATGGCCAACACTTTGATTATCTTTCAGCGCATTTCGAATAGCAATTGTCTGATGACCAAGATACATTTATTACTTTAAGGGTCGATCATTCTTAGAACAAAACTAATATAAAGAAGGAATGAATGAAAAAAATCTTGAAAAGAATGTATGAATTATTTGTTTGTTTTCAAGGATTGTAATCGGTTTGAGTGAAATCTATTGAATTATAATTCTATAAAAAAAAATTGAAAATTGTTTTGTCTTTTCTTTAAATATATGTTTGTATCGATTCGTAGTTTTTTTCGATAGAATATAAAAATATTACAAATCGGATGCAAACCTAAGGATATGAAAAACATTAACAAAATATATGAATACATAGATATTTGGTCGACATTTTGTTGGCACTCATTCTTTTAGTGATAGCTTTGGGCACTCAATAAGAAATTGCTTTTAATGGTCTAAAAGTTTATTATTTAAGTGTCTGACAATACTTTTATTCAAAATGTTTTGGGGTTTTATTTCTCTAATAATAATAAAAATTTTTAATTAAATTAAAAATAAATTCAATAGTGATATAAGAGTGCACTTAATAGTATGGAATGTATATTGATTTAGCCATCGCTGGTTCTTAAAGAGGACTTTGAAATGAGTTAATTAGTTTAATGTCAAGAATTCAATTAAACAAAAATAAAACTGAAAACTAATGGAGAAAAAGTTTATTTTGATAACAAAATGAAAAATTCTTCTAAAAGTTAAGTTAAATGTCATATCTTTTGCTATTATAGGAATGGTAGGGTTCCAGTGCATAACCCCGAAATACATAATCAAGAAAAGACATAACTTAGTTTAGGACTTTTTAAAATGTGTGATGAAAAAAATATAAACTAGTAAATATTATACACAGAAAAAATGTTGAAAAAATTAGAATCTTTTAAAGTTTATTAAATTAATTTGTTTCCAATTTTAAAAACATTATGGATAGTCAATTGTCTTTACCTTTATTATAATAAAATTTTGATCATGAAACAATGTTTAGCAAGGGGGACTCACTTGATATTCAATAATAATTAAAGAGTTTATTTTTAAATGAGCTAGGTAATAATATTTAAGAGAAGTAATGAAAGAGCCCTAATAGGGCCCCTAGTTCATTTTGCAAGACAAACCCCCCAAAAAGCACCATATACTAACCTAACACAAATCTAACCTAACCTAAGCTAACTTAACCTAACATAACCTAGCTTTCCTAGGGTAGAAATATCTAGGGCTTTTTAAAAAACTTAAAATTAAAAGAATATTCTTTAAAATATTTGTGTTTTTTTCACTAATATTTTATTCGGGATTTTGTCTCTCGGGGTTATGTCTACGACCCGAATGGAAGAGCTATGACTCAGGAATTCCATTAATAATAATTTATTATTTCGTTTTAATTCGAAAAAATACTTAAAATATGAATAAGTGAGACACAAATTGTGAAATGAAATCCTATGGGAAAAGACATTTACTGAATATTTTTAAAATATGAAAGGAAGGACTTGGTCTTAGTCTGCAATAATATGTGCTTGATTATGTGACTGTTGGCATCTAACTGGGAAAATACTGAGTGACAGCAGTTGTAGGAACTATTGAACTCAGGATAAAAAGTTTTACTACATTTGTCTTATATTTGTATGGACTCAAAAGTGAATTTTGATTCACTCAGAATATTATGCTTTTATTCACAGCAATAAAGTTATTCTATTGTTTGATACCAAGAATTTATATGAATTTATATAAATTTATATTTTGAGGCAATCAATCAATTGTTGAGTTTTGAAGTTTATTCCGAATAGAACTCATTTTTATGCATTAAAAAAGTTTACTCTTTGTGAGGGGTTATCAGGACATAGAAAGATGCTTTAAAATTGATTAGTTTAAAATGACAAGGCTTCTTTTCATATGCTAAAGAAAAGAATAAGAACTACCATGTTTATTATGAATATTCAAACTGAGAAATGCTATTTTAAAGCAATTTTTTTTGGTGACTTTTTTCCAAAATTTAAAAAAAACGTCAAAAATATTTGGTTTTTATGTTAGGCTAAGACTTAAGAGGGGACGGAATGCAATGATTGATGTGATAAGGATTTCAGCAAAAATGCATTCAATTTCCCGAAAGAAAATTATTAGGATTTTATCACTCATTCATTCATTATTTTGTTTTTCACTCAAAATATGATTCTTAGAAATCAACAGAAAAAATGTGTTATTATTAAAATGATTATTAGGACCATATGTTGCCACTAATTAATGATCTAGGACAACTCTCACGACAGGAACACATTGTCTAAACTAGTAATTAAAGAACACTTTGCAAGGGATGAGTAACTTTTATCAACTGTGAGCATCTAGCTCTAATTAATAGCCGTAATAATAACCTAGTTATAAACAAGATAAATGTTGCGTTAGCAAATATTTTCGGAAGCAATTTGATCTAGGCAACAAATACTAATTAAACATTAATTGTGTGTAAACTTAAACTTTGAAAATTCAAAAATAAATTTTAAGTTCTCTGTTTCAAGGGAGTAACCTAGCAAAGATACATTTTCTCTCTAAATTAATAATGAAAGGAACCAATAAAAGGGAAATTTAAAACCTGAATAAATGTATCTTAACGTTAATTTAGTCATTTGAGCGATGAGTCGTTTTTCTCAGTATTAGAAATAGACATAAAACCAATGGTTTAATAGCACTTAAGTCCTGTTATTAAAGTTGTTATTCAAAAGTTTTTCGTAAAAGTTTTGCTCAAATATTTTCATCCATTAATACAATTTTCGGTAATAAAAGTTTATGAACTGAAATCTACAGAATTATATTTATTCAGAGAAATGTTAGAATACTTTTACCCAATTTGTTACAAAAATTCTCGTAAATAAACTTAACTTTCCTTTAATTTTTGGAATTTATGGGTAAAACCTTAATAAAAATGAGGAGAGAGAGAGAGAGAGAGAGAGAGAGAGAGAGAGAGAGAGAGATGGAGAGACTAAAAGAGTAGTTGTTAAAGTGTTAGAAGTGATAATTTATTGGAAATCAATGTAAAGTCAAATGAAGAATAAGTGTTGGATATGTGGAGAGACAACCGAAACAATGCTATTTTGTGTGTGACTGGAGTTCTGATATGAATTAGACTACTGTCGGTCCGACTCATAGCTCTTCGATAGTAGTGTTCTTACACTTGAAAGACGTTATGTGTCGGTCAGAGTTATGCTCTTTGAAAGTTATAGCAAAAAGAATGTAAGCATTTTCTACGCTATTGTTTGTGAGCTAACACTGGATTGCATTTATTTTGGTCTAAATCTAGTCAACCATAAGAGCCGACACAAAGAGAATTAGTAGAGCGCATGAGATAATTAGAGTGAATGGCACTGAATCAGACTCTATGACACCGAATTCACAAAACTGTCCATAGCTTTGGTCGAAGGATATAAAGGATCAAAATATTAGCGAATCCGAAACAAATGACACAATAAATACGTTTACGAATAGTATTTCTCTTAAATTAAGTCTTAGTATAACAACTATTCAACGATTTTCTTCATTATATTATTATATTCTCCAAACAAATAATACAATAATTAATAAATGAATTCCAGTCTAACGGTTAGTCCAACCCTAGTATTGGTCCATAAGTTATGACAAATAAAATCTGTTCATTAAGTTATATGAAAAATACATATAATATGTATTTGAAAGACAAGAATTTCTTTGCAGTAAATAAACTCTCTTTTATTTAGTCTTAACTCAATCTAATAAATGTCATAAATTATGACTCTTTTATGTAAAGATTACATTCATTCACTTTTATGTAAAGCTTTTGAACCGGACTTTTCAATAGAGAGCATAAGAATGGCTCCATTTGGAGATTGTTCTCAAAGATAAATAAGTGCTCACATCTATAGCCATTGATATTATGCTCTTATAATTTATGTCGACTTTTCCTAAGTATAGCTCATATCCAAAGACGGCTTTCTCTGCAAATGAATAATCTTAATGTCTTAACAGATGACGAGAATTGCATTGAAGTGACAAAAAATAAACAAAACAATAGTTTAACCAAAAGGTTTCGCCAATTCGTATGTTAAGGAATAAGAGAAATATAGTGTAAAATAAGGGATCAAATGACGGCTATTCGTCATATAAATACTTTTAGAAGTAATAAATTATTTTTTGATTCTTATTAGAGTCTAAGAGATTATTCATTTATAAGTGTATATAAAGGATTAGTTGTTTGCAATTGTTGTCATAAGAGAAGCTATGCTTTGCATATCTTTACCGATCATTTCATACAATAAGTGAAGAGTTGCTAATAAAAAATTGTTGAGTTTGTTTGAGTCACACAATCGACTCCTACTTCTAAGCCTTCGGTAGAGCCCTTCAATCGTCAACTGAGTTGAGGCGAAGAAACACTTTATTCTGGGATTAAAAGAGAAACTAAACTGAAAAAACTTATATTCAAAGTCTGTCGGAAAGTAGTGCTCATTATTTATTACAATTGAAGAGAATCTACAAAATTGATGTAAAGAATTCCTTAAAGTTTGTCTTTTTCTTTACTCATTTGACAGGAATTTAATAAAAATATTTTTCTTTTTAGTTCAAAACTGACTGACTCTCAGATTCTTATTTTAAGCTATTTTTCTATTAACGGAACAAAAAAAATTCAATTTATTTTTGAAGCTTCAGTTCAATTGATTTTCTTATTTCAAATGAAAATATGAAAACTTATTTCATTAGAAAATGAAAAATATTTTATTTAATTATAAAGAAATAATTTAAGATAAGACACAAATAACAGTTTAAACAGATATAACTTTTGATAGTCAGCACAAATTGAAATATACTTCACTCCTGAAGTAATTTCGATGAATTTATTTAAATATTAATTTGAAAGAAATGTTATTCTTCTAATTCCAATCCTCTTCTTATCCTTTTCTCAGATATTACTCAAAAGGAGAGAATACATGAATTGAGGCATTCCTAACCTCAAGGCTTTAATTATAAACTATTTCTTTTGAAAACTACACAAAAGTATATATATTTCTTTATTATAATTCATACCTTTTTGTCAGTTTTCACATCACTTGAACTGGAATTAAATATTTTGAATAAAATCTCTAATATTGAGCCAATTATTAGCACTGTTTTTGTTGTATCTTAACCTGATATAACTTAAGAGCAAACATTTGAAAAGAAATTCAAAAAAGAAAATTATTTTCTTCGAAGTCATTATTTTTGAAATTCGGGGTAAAAAATGAAAAATTCTTTGCATTAAGTGAAGTGTGAAATGAATTTTTGAACACAAAGTGAAAACTAAGTTTGAATTCATATTAATTCAGTTTATTTGAAGAATTTTCCTGTTTTTGAAAAATAAGAAAATTTGTTTTCAGAGGAACAGATAAAATGCTTTACAAATCATATTTTATTCAACATTAACTATAAAGAACCATGGTGACTTGTTCTTAAATTATTGTTTAAATAATTTGCTGCAATTAATTCAAAAATAATGAATATTTTTCAAAATATAATGAATGCCATTTCAATCAATGACTCAAATTAGTAGTCATTAGTTATCTTTAGTTACAATTTTTCATTTCATTCATTTTCTATTTTAATTAGTATTCAATTATGAGATAAAATCATTAAATTAGTAGAGATTTCACTCATTATTTTTTAATGAAAACAAATGAATAGTTTTAACATTATTTCTGTCCAACAAATGAAGATTTGTTAGACTCATTGCACAGAACCTGTAATTATCTCAATCTTTAAACAATTGTTTTCTTGGAATAAGAAATTCTTATTTCAGTGAAATGACAAAAATGTCGACAAAACTGAAATGAATAATAAATGAAATCAAAAGTACTAACAATAATATCTATTTCTTACATATCATTGTTTGACAGTAAGGAAAATAGGTTTGACCTCATTTCAGATCAGTTTTCACTAGATTATATACAGATATGATGTGCTCAGTGAACACCATTCAAGATTTGTCTAAGATTAGATATTTGCAAATATTGAATACACGATATAATTGAAGTCATTGTTTCAGTTTGTGCTGACTCGTCATCAATGGTTTCAAAATAAACCAAATGGTAATCAATTGAAGAAATGTCATTCAAAGTTATATAAATTTCATCAATTTCTATATGAAATTATTGCTAGAATAAAATCTCATATTCTTTTTGATTAAATCTTATCAGAAATTAAATTAACAAAAGATTTAATTAAAGAAAAAGAAAATTAATCAACAAATGTGTTGAGTGAAAGTCAAGTAATTAAACTTTTCTTATAAATTGAGTTAAGTTATACACAAAAGACAACTAATCTTCAGTGATATAAAACGTTAAAAAATGCAAATAAATCGCCAAAAATGTATTCTCAACAAAAATATTATAATGACTTTCGTTTCATAAAAATATGAATTATGACTAAAACTAACATTTTTTAATTAAATTTCAATTGAGCTTAAAATACAACCATTTTAAAAAAAAAGAATACTCGAGTAAACTTCTTCAATTATATTCTTATAGACATTAACTTATTATTTAAAGAGTGACTAACTTTTCAAAAGTATTATTATTATTAAGTCTCGATTTTTCACTATTTGTCTTAATTAAGTTCTCTTAAAATGTACTCAATTTTTAAATCTTAATACAGACCCCCCTCTCTCTCTCTCTCTCTCTCTCTCTCTCTCTCTCTCTCTCTCTCTCTCCCTGCCTCCCTCTCCCACTCATAAAAAGTTTTTAATTAATTTCTCAAAAGATTTAGTAAATTAATTTAGTTTCAAATTATGCGAAAAAAGGATTTTTAATTAAAAGTCTTAAAAATAATTGAATTGAATATAAAGTTTAATCATTTAATTTAAAGTTTATATTTTTATCATTCAATTAAATTCAATGCCTTTTATTCAGTGTTTAATCTATTCTTAACAATTTTATTAATGCCTTTGGAATGTCAGTTACAGAGAAGCACAGAATAGTAATGGATAACTCCCCTAACAATTTAGAATACAGTCATATCCATCACATGAATGATCCGTAACTTGAATTACTCCGCCCTCACATGTAATGAATAGTACCAGTGATTAACTCTAAGGAATTAGATTAGGCTCACTATTGATGAGGTTGTGCTCAAAAGAGTGGTCTTTCTTACAACAAATGTATTTTAGAATAGACTCAATATCTTTGGGGATTGGATTCTCTATTTCTGATATTAAATTTGCTAGTTTATCATCGAAATTGAGTAACATTAGTTCAGCCAAGTGATTGTGCAAGGATAAAATAATATCTATGTCTAAAAATATTTCAAAATCTGGTTATTATTTCATAGATTTTTCAAATCATTTATTTTGTGATCAAATATTAGTTTTATTTTAAAGAAGTTTCTGAAGCAATGATTTTATTCTGAAATGTTCTATCAATTATTCAGAAATCATCTAGGGCATCTTGTATTTAGTAACTCATTTCTAACTTAGAATTTAATTATTTTTCCCAATTATCTTGGTATAAATTTAAGAAAATGCAGAAAATTCTAAATCATTAAAAATCTTATTATATAAGAGATTAAGTTATTTCCAATTTAAGAGTTTAATGATTTGAAAATTTCTGTATATTTTAATCTAAGTTTTGGATTTCATTGAATCATAAAATAAAGTTTGAGATACAAATACGAAACAATTTAAAACTTATTTAAATAAAACTTTCAAATTGATGTTCAAATATAAAGTTTAAATCGATTATAAACTAATACATTTTAAATTACTAAATATAACCTAAAATTTCAAATAAGATTAAATAAAATCATTAAAAATAACATTTGAGTAACAAAAAAGAAATATTGAAAATAATTTTCTATATTTAAATATAATATTATTTTTGTTTATTTATTTGAAATATTAGTTTCTCAACTAATAGAATCAGTTTATGTCTGACATTTCATAATTCAATGATTTTATGTCTAAAAGTGTTGTCTCATCTAAATGTAAATTTAAAGCTCAAATCAATTTTTTAGCATAAAAATATCCAAGATTGTAAACACAAAAATAAGCAATTTAAGTAAAGCTACTTTACTTATAGAAAAAAAGTTCTTTGAATACAGTCTGAGCCCGATTCCAGTCGATTGATAGGGCGTGAAAAACATTGACTAAAATAGTGGTTTCATAACACTATGACATCCATAAGAAAGATGAGAGTTTTGAAAATGAGCATTCACAAAAATCGGATCGAAAGTTGACTTAAAGCTCAGACTGTATCATCAAATGTGTGAGAAGTGTTGTCAACAAAGACAACTTAACAATACATGTATTAGTGACCGATTATAATATATCTGAGAAATATTCTGAATTATTTCCCAAAAAACTATTAAATTTTATTGCTTTTTATGAAAAGAAAAAAAATATGTTTTTAACTGACATAAAGTGCTGACAAAACAGTCCAACACAAACTAAAACAAAAGGTTTTTCGAAAACTATTTGTAAATAATTAAAATTTATGTTAAAATACAGATTCAGTTAAAGACATGAAACTTATTCTTGTCACTATCTTTTAATGTTATATATTTGAAACTAGCACAATTTCACTTTGAAAACAGTGGAAAAAAACCAAAATTAAATTTCGTTTAAAGATATAAAAGTAGAGAATTTTTGGGTCGGTTTGTGTCAGAAATATTTACATTTAATAGTCAGTGATTGAAAGATTAAAGAATATTCTGAACCACTATTTGTAGATATCATGCGATAAGACATCGACAGGAAATTAGATGACAAGAGTTTTAGACATTTGGTTCACAATCAGAAGAACTCGATTTTATGTTCATTTCTTGAGTCGATTTAACAAAACATTTGAGTCGAAAAATAAAAAGAAATTTTAGTCTTATCTTTCAATTTCATAGAATTCTCGACCATTACTTTGAAACTAAAATATTGTGAATCACTTTCTCAGAAATGGCTGCAGAAACTGATATATAAAGTAAACATTTTCTTCAATTTAATTAAACATTTTCTCATTTTGTTATCTCTCTTTTCGTTAAGAAAAATATTTAATCGGATAAACAAAACTTTATATAATCTAACATTTAATTGAAGTCTTCAGACAAATGTCTTAAACGGAGTGAACATCAATAATCTTATTCTTTATTCTGAGTTTGGCTGCAATTTATGAGAAAAAATTTGCTTATATTTTATGTAATTCTCGTGAAAAATGTATTCAAAACATTTTCAAAATTGATTCTAAACTGGAGTCCAATCAGAATAAAAGTCAAATTCAAGAATTTATTTCATTCAAAGCCTCATATATTTTATATAAAACCTAAAAATATTGAGAAATATTTTCCAATAATTTCTAAGAAAACAATGAATCAAAGAAATAGTAAAAACAATTTTTGGTCAGAAATTGAAAAACTTTTCTAAACGTTTATATTGTTTTCCAATAACTTTAAGAGTAATAAATAAAACCAATAAAACAATAAATTATAACAAATTATATGTTTTTGGAATAATAAATGACACAAAAACTCATAAAATCCATATTAAAAGTTTCATTTTTCAAGAGCACAGAATAGCGCCGGTATTACAACAAACAAACGGAAACTTAAAAATTCAATAATTCTTTTCTTAGACATTATTAAAGTGAAACTCAAATGAATATAATTGCAGTGAAAACACATTGAGAGCACTGCCATAAAGACATTGAGCCAACCATAGGAGGGAAGAGCTAAAGGAAATGAGAAAATTGTGGCCAAACACTAAAACTAACAGAAAACTCATCTCATTTTGTGTGACAACAAAATAATGATATATAGAGTTAACTCAACGATAGATAAACGAGAATTGACTTCAATCTCAGATTTAATTTTTATGTCTCGCCTTTAGCTTCAAATATTTGACCAAGGCAACAACATGGCCATCATTTTTTATCATTACAGCTTTTAGTAATATAACCATGGCTCATTAGAGCTCATTCATATTTGCGTATCTCATTTTGATGAGAGATTAAATGGTGCTTGCAAAATTAAAACCTAATTTATTCGAGCTCATTGTTTACTTTCAATTATCTTTGAAAACGATCTTGGTTATTTCTATTTGGTATTAATCCATTAAAGTAACATAAAAAATAACTAACAATCAAAAAAAGAAGGCTCACCGTCGGTGTAAACAATGGAAATATACGTCCAATTATGGGTTCGCACCAAATCAACCATAACTCTCGCCTGAAGCAGATCTGAGGGCACGACTCGAAGAAAGTATTTGTAATAAGACTTATCACTCAAGTCTTTACTGGTGGCGGAGTATCCGATCTGAGGTATATTAAACAGTTGCAGAAGATTCTGAACCTGCAAACAGTAATAGATATTATTATTATTATATGAAATGTATCGCAACTAAACAATAATAAAGTGATGTCACGAATGAAATAATATATCGAATAATTCGGATTAAACTAATCTTGCTTCTTTTTATATTACTTTTGTTTATGGCATTATCGCAAAAGTGCTTAAAAACTGTTTCCATTTGTAATAGAATTAATCTAGGTAATTTTATATAAGGAAAAAGAATAGCGAACTTTGAGAATAGCTTGATAATTCTTATTTGGAAGTATTGACACATTTTCACATATATTTTAAATATTAATATATTTTTAAAAATATATATTTTCAGAATAAATAAAAAAAAACCAAAAGTGAGGCCAATATGTGTCTAAAATATGAGTTCTTATAATATAAATAATTTGTTTGAAATTTATGTGAATTTCAGTCAAATATTGAAAGTGTTTTCAAAAATTGATCCCTTCGTAGGTTTTGGACTCTATTTTTGTTATTCTCGGAAATGTTTGAATCAAAAATTATTGAATTAATGGTTACGAAAAATGAGGGATAAATTTTATATACACTTCCCTCTACTAATGTTTATAAATTAGAGCACAGTTTTGAATAATGGCTTTTAAAACTTGATTTTCAAATGATATCATCTCTTTATATGTCTACGACTGGAGTCTAGTCTCTAATGTTTTCAATCGATTAATAAATTTGTTTTTAAATTCTCTTAAAGTTTCAAATAAATGATAGATTAAGTGAATCATATAATTAATCATATTTTTAGCTAAAACTTTATTATAATTGATTTTTAAATTATAAATTTGTAAAATATTCTCAAAAATGTTAAAAATTGCAAATTTTTGATTCACCAATCAAAAAATATATTTCGAGAATTTAACCTTGAACAAAATACTGATTCATAATAACATTAGATGACACTTGAATTAACCTTTCGCATTTTTCACAATTGTAAATGACAGCAAGATTATTTTTGATTTAAGTCATTAAAATAATGTTGAAAACTCTCTAAATATGATAACAAATAAACCATGATAATATAATCTTGAAAATACTAAAATTTAAATAAGATATTAATTAACAAAACATTCATTAATTTCTTTTAAGTTTAATATTATTATATTGTTTTAATGGTTTATAATAATTATACTTTGCTTTTGATCTAGGTATCATAGTAATGCAAGATTATTCGGGTGACATTATATCTAATTTTGTTATTTAAACGAAAAATAATGAGAAAAAAATTTTCTTTTCATTTCTATTTTTTTGGGATAATATTTCATAGTTTTAAAAATTGAGTTTAATGAAAATTTGAGCTAGCAACAAATATATCTCTATGCATTTGCATAATAATGGAATATCTATACTTGGATATTTACATAAATCATTCAAAATACTTATAATTCGTTTATAGAATCGATTAGATTTAAATCTTTAAATGTAAATGTGTTTAACATTTTGTATAATTCAATAATAATTTAACGAAATTTTATCAAAAAAAGATATTTTACAAAAAATATAATTTAATATTAATGGGCTATTGATTACTATAGTATTACTCCAAACAAGGTTTAGAGTTCAATATATAAGCACTACATATAAATTTTAGATAAATATTGTAGAGCTATAACTTGTTTTAAAGGGAATGAATTGACTTATTTAATGTCATTAAATTGATATCACTTTCAGTAGTTTAGAGTATATTTAACTTAATATTAATAATTGAGTTTAACTTTCTTGAAATAGTGCTCTCATTTTCCTAGAATCAAATTTATGTGACTTATTATCTGAAGTTTAATCTTTTAGATTTTCTGATAAAAACTACCAAATTATCAATTTATAGATTTTTAGTAAAAAATTCTTCAATTCAAAAATATATAATTTAACAAGGTAATATTACTTTGATAATAGATCTGATGTAAAGAATTTAAGAACTTTTTAAATTGAAGTAATCTAGCAAATTTTCAAAAAGATAGATAATGAGAGGGAGGAGTAATTCACAAATAAATATTATTTTAATGATTTTGAGAATATTATTATAATTTTGTTAAACAAATAGAGATATAATTTTGTTTATATTTATATAAATAATTAAAAGTTTCGTCAAAATTCAAGTAATGAATGAAAGGAAACAAAGTTTAGGCAATCAATCAAAGATCAGATGCAGAGTCTGTCAGATATTGTAATGAAAATAATCACAAATCCATAAACAAAATAATCACTTTTTGCCTCAATTTTCAGTATTTCACCGAAAATTTATGAAAAACTCGTTTGAAAGCAATTCATTACTTTTTAATGATTTGTAAACAATTGTCAAAAACAACTCTTAAGACTAATTAATGGCTGACCTGAATGGTGACAGTACTCGAGGCCGGACCTATCACTCCGACGATGTTCTTCACTTTTTTTGTGCCAAAAGTCTTGGGACAAATAGCGGTGGCATTTATGGTGGGCGCAAAGAGAAAGGGCGCTCTCATGAACGGTGAAATCGGCGATTGAATAAAAGTGTCTTTTATTTTGTCGGAGCCCTCAGTCTTTGGACTCGAACTGGAAGTGGTGTTGTGTACCAATTGTTTATGGCTTTCGAGGAAATTGGCCGCCTTTTCATCACTGGCTGCCATCGCGTCCCGAATAAATTCAATGCTTTGTTCTAAAGCTATGGCTGAATACCAACACGAGTCACGTATTTCAATACCAAGAGTTATGTTTGGAAGGATTGTATCGTCTCTATTGATGTTATCAATGGTCTGAAAGGCGGCCTCAACTCTATGTATACCGTATTGTTCGCGCACTTCACCACAAGTACGGGTTTGGGCCTGTTTTTGACCCGGAGTGTGATGTACCGGAAACAGTGCACCGATTACCAGATCTCCAGGTATTGTGGCCACACTCTGACCATCAAATTAATTAAACATTAGTTTAGTTTTCATATAAAAACTAAAAAATCATTTTTACAAAACATATCTTTTAGTTAAACATTAAGTAAACAAAGACTTCACTAAAATATTTTTGTTTTGTTTTGTTTTAAAGGGATTTAAAGTTTTTATTATAATTTCTGTAAGAATTGTATCAAAACTTTTTTGAAATCCGTTTCGTTTATCTCTTGGCTTAAAGTTTGTGAGTTTAGAGAACAAAATATATATACCAAGAATTTATACCAAGACATTAATAACAGTATACTATTACAAAGATGATCAAAAACTGTTTCTAATGTAAACAAAACTATATTTCTTAAAAGTCTTTTCTTTATAAATTTGTTTGCATTAGTTACCAGTTTTCAATAGTTACTATAGTGACTGATCATACCTGGATTATTACTTATCACAAGTATTCCTAAAAATCTATTCATATTAAGGATGAAAACAGGACTGGATTTCAGAGAAATGATCCGAAAAAAGGAGTTAAATAAGAAAATCTTATCGAAAAGTAAGAGTGAATGAAATTTATGAAATCCTTTACAAATTCAAAGACTGGAAACTATACGATAAGATTTTTTGAATGTCAGGAAATAACTATTTTTTGGATGAAATTTCATACTTAAAATCAACGAAAATTCAATATTAGAAGAGTTGAGGAAATCATTAGAAATATTGAAGACCTAAATAGAAATATAGAATTTGAATACAATATTCAAATTAATGGCCTCCCATTCAGACTGAAAGGACAGCCGTTTCGGTTCAGCATTTGTGATGACTCTGACTTTTCATAAAGAATTTCCAATACAAATGTGTCTCTCAATAGAAGAATGTATAATATATTATGAAATGCATTAGATTTATATAACGGGTATAAAAAAAGATGAAATAACCGATTCATAAATAATTCAATAAAGAGTAGAATAGAATCGAAATTCAAAGTAAAAAAAATGAGAATATCTTTTCATTATTGATTCAGAAGTAGAGATCTGGAGCTCAAGAAAATTATTCTTACATTTGTTAACAACTATAATAACTTTATTGATATGTTTTACTGATTTGGTTTAGTATTTGGTTTAACACTTTTTTCTCTAAATTTTTTTATTTTAAATTTAATTTATTTTTTGAAAAAAGTTTTCTAAATTTAATTTGAATTTTCGTTTTGAATATTACTATTATTATTTTTTGTACTAGGATAAATTATTGTGTAACAGATTTTTTTACATTACTTAATAACATTTTCCAGGAACTTTTCTTTTAAGAATTTCCCGGGAGATATGTTCTCAAATTTATGAGTCTTAAGGAATAAATATAATTCTTTTCCTCAAATGATAAATGTTTGCATAATAAAAGTAAGCAAGATCATAATAATATACCTGTCTAGCATGCTGACTATTTGAAGTGAGTGAGCACAGCATAAATATAGTGGTGGTTAAGGCCACAACCACTGGTCTATTGTGGAGTACAGTATTAGCCATAAATCGGTGAATACATAGAGAAGAGAAGATATTTGTTGTGACACTTGAAGTCATATTAACGATGTTTTCGATTTCTTCGCCGAACAGAGTTTAGGACAACAACCGATGCAAAAGTAATGGACAAATATCATCGCCAATGACTCAGAATAGAAGATAGTCTGGAATCACAAGTGATGACTGTT
This sequence comes from Galumna obvia, assembly GCA_034695785.1. Taxonomy (NCBI): domain Eukaryota; kingdom Metazoa; phylum Arthropoda; class Arachnida; order Sarcoptiformes; family Galumnidae; genus Galumna; species Galumna obvia. Next base: position 30,890 of record JAQFZM010000069.1, read on the forward strand.
TGCATGTCATTCCTCTGACAAACATTGGATGAGACCATAAATCTTTTATTTCTTTATATCAGACAATTTCTGTAACGAATGTCTCTCTTGAATGACATTTCGTGTCGTCTTCTCTATGAAAAAATGCGGATCTAAACGAAAAACAAAGAAAAATGAGTAATAAAACCAAAACTTTTTGGACTTTCTTTACGATATAACACTGTATTCAGGGATCAGTTAAAGTACTTTCCATTAGATTACATAAATGGTGAGAGAAATGACAAAAAAAACTTATTAAACACATTTTTAGAAGAGATAATGAGAATAAAGAAGTATTTGTTAGACGTTTAACAGAAGATAACAAAAATGTTTAGATTTTGAGTCAAATTTCATAAAATAGAGACCAAAAAAGATATAAATATATAAAACATTTTCTTTAAAACTATTGATATATTTTTGCTTTCATTGCTTTCATAATATTTGTAAAGTTTAAACCCACAGTAGTCGAGGAAAGTAAACATTTTTGGGTCATTTAATATCTTAAATATAATTAAGAATATCTTCAAATAAATTTAATGGATTATTATTGGAAGAAAAATTGAATCGAGGAATAGAATTACTGAAACTATCTTTTAATATAAGTTTAATTATGGGTCCAAAAGTCCATTACGTAACTCAGTTTGAGAGCGAATGAATCGAAACCAAAATTAATTGGATTTTCTTTTGTTTGAATATAATTTTTCGTTTCGTTTTTATCATTAATTTTTCTTCACTCAAAGATTTTCTGGTATTAAGTTCTGTCTATTTTTCATCTCAATTGTTCCAAAAGTCACTCTGGAATATATGTCTGTTGAGAGATGTCAGATGAAACCCGTTGTCAGTGCCATACACTTGCCTTCAACGGCACTGAATCTCAGTGTATGAGTCGTAAAAAATTGAGAAAATTAATTAGAACTTCAATTCTTTATATACTATGAAATCCCAGTTAAAGCCAAACCAGGATTTTAGTTAAGAATATTTTAAATTTTATAACAATAGTATTGAAATAAATGTACGAATCAAATGACACTCTAATCATATAAATTGAATTTAATTTTAATCTTTTGACAGAAAGCCTTTCAGATCATATATTTTATGGTTTTGTATAACAAAAATATTCTTCTCTTAAATGTATTTCTTTTAACAAAAGCTTTTATACTTATTTTGCATAACTTTCTAATGACTTTTAAGTATCGATTTTTTCTAAAATAAAAATTATTGAATCAAAGCTTCGTTTATAGAATCTGTGGTCACAACAAATGTATAATTAAAGTCATTGTAAAGTCTTTCAAAATTAATGACTCTTACCATCAATTTCTAGGAATTGAAACAATACTCTTCGCCGTTAAAGCATTCAATTAATTAGCGATTGTTTGATGTCGTTATTCAATACTCTATATTTTGACCAGAATTTATCACTTAATGGTAATTTACTTTTTTAAGCACTAAAACGAGGTTTTGTTATTTTATTTAAAACATAAATTTCAATAAAAATTTAAAAGATTTCAGAGAACCCGACTTTCATTATGACTACTGACCGCTATTTGTCTCAGCTTTTATTCTGAGCGCTACAAATGCGCTGTTTATCGACAATAAATATAAATTAACTTTTATTTAATACTTTTCAAACGTTTTAAGTGTCAATTATTAAGGCTTAGAACAGAATTTCTAGGAAATTGTCATGATTATCTTAATTATCATGATTATTGCCTTGATTATTTATAAATTAATTTAACTTTATTTGCGTAAACACTATTTGCGTAATAACACGGATTTTATTAAAATAAATTTATTTGTTTTTAAATCCGTAATAACTTTCATAATAATTGTTTGCTATGAAGATGTTGAATAACCTTGCTTATTCTCATCATATTTTAAAAATAAAAACTAATTGTTTCCGACAACTTTAATACTAATAGTATTGATATATTGTTCACTGATTTCTAACATTAAATGAAAATTAATTAATTGTCAATAATTTATGAAAGAGTTTTAAAAATAAATTCGTTCATTAAAATGAGAAATGAATAGAAAGTGGAGTTATGTCATCCTCGGGAGGCAGTCCTTAAGAATTCACAAATAAGATTATGTATCAAAAACTGATTTGATTGCTTCCATCGATTTACACAAATGTCTATAAATTCATTGACACAAATATTTCAAAAAAAATATTGAAAAAAATATCTGAAATGTTTTGTAGAGTAAAACCGAAGCCACGAAATCTCTTAGGATTACACTACTGAGTCCTTAATGGGATTATTGAACGCCTACTCTATATTTTATTTAATTCATATAATAGTCTCTTTGTTTCTCTTAAGAGTTGTACTCAATTTTGTTGATTTTTTCAGCTCTCACTCCAAAGTCAGGGTTTCTAAGAGTTCCTAAATTATGATTAATTACTCGTTACTTAAAGCCAAAGAAACGGAAATATTGTTACCATTGTTTTTATATTAGATTTTTTACAATAAAACCTTGAAATTCTGTTACAGTTCTCAATACTTATCGCATGATTTGTCATTTCGTGTAAATACTATTTTATCTAAACTCGAATTCCTTAGAATTTTGTCTTCAATTCAGTTAATTTATAGTATAAGAGAAGTAAAGATTTGATTGTATTCTCAACAATATCTCTACTATTTTGAGAGCATTTTTCAATCGTCTTTTCAGATAAATTACTATCAATTTGTAGGATAAGAGTAGAACTAATAGTTGGCATCCATTGAAAGGACTTAAATGGAGAAAATGGTTCCGTTTTCTTAAATTTTGGAACTCCGATGACATCAGTTTAAAGTCATTTCTTTAAATCTTCTAATAAATTGATTTCTGAAACAGTCTTTTCAAGAATCGAAACACTTTTTTTTATAGACGCACAAAATAATCTTGTCATTTTTTAGGTCATTTCTATTAATCATTCAAAAGCTATTTATTACAACAAATTTGTTGAAATTGTTTTGAAAATTACTTCTAAGTTTCAATTGAATCAAGTTTCTAATTGTTTCTAGTTCCATTTACAATGAATAAATAAATTTCAATTACTAAAGACATTGTGAATTGCTTAGTGCTCCTACACTTAATCTAGTATATTTATCAGAAAAGACCTTGAATATAACAGAATGTTAGATAAAAGGCTAAAAAACTTACAATTGATTTAATCTAATTCTGTGCCATTTATTTGATGACATCATTTCACTCAATAATAAAGACTTTAAGAAAAGTGTGAATTTGTTATCGACTCAAATGATTGTCAATAATTTAAATTCATTGGTGTATATAAAGACGAATCAGACGTTAAGTTTAGTATTAAAGTTAGAGTTTTTCAAAGAGTTTAAGAATGAAAAAAGTGGTGACATTTAGAAGCGATGATTGAGCGGTAGTGGAGCTCATCCTTTGCTCCTCCAATAAATTTGTACTCTTTTTTCTACTGAACTCTAGTTTAGGTCTAATGGAAGAAATAAAGTGACTATTTTTGGTGACACTAAAGTGAACAGAAATTTTAAGATCATTTCATAATATAACAGAAAATCTACAGAAAATGGTTTTAATGTTATGTCCAAAGAATATGTAGTGCAGGAAAGTCGTCATCAAAGGTTGGAATGGCATCAGAGGACGGGTAGCTATAAATAGTAACACCATTTTTCAACTATAAAAGATTTGTAGACAATTTAAAATGGCATCAATTTCTCCGGTAATAGGAAATGAGTTATGATTTACAACTTACATCAAACTATCTTGATCAATAAAAGTAAACTGTAGAATGTATTCTATGAATTTTTCATTTATCAGAGGAATTGTTTAGAGTTAATACATGTTTGTATACTCTGTATGTGATTAACCCTAAAAACTTTAGTGAATTTGGGTGTCGGCTATCATTCATTGCTATCAAACGCTAAACTCAATCTCATTGTAAGGAATATAATGTTTACACAGTTTTATAGCTTTGATAGCTTTGTATTCTTATATGCGTTTTATTGTATTATCAAAATCTATTTCACAGATTGAGCTCAAGTCTACCACTAGTTTTGTAACCGGAGCTCATCATTTCAAAGATCCAAAGGTGTGATATATCAGAGATTTGTTTTTATTTTGCATCAAATCTTAATCATAGAAATTGATTTCATTGTTAACATTATATAAACAACAGAAACACAATATTTGTCGAGGAATCGAATACTGTTTTTGTGAACTTTTGCTAAAAAAAGTAAATAAAAACAAACCATAATAAAGGAATGGTTTGTGAGCACACCATAAAACCAAAATTAAAATGAAATCAAAACTGACTTTTTGTTATGTTTTTATACTTCATTTGTGAAAATCTGATTTTATGTAATATTTGGTCTAAAAGTGATTAAAGAAGAGCTCATATGCTGTTCTCGATAAACATAATAAAAACATTTTCAATGATATCTCATTTCTCTTAAATTTAGTGTTCAGTAATGAGATTCCTATAATGAAAATATAGTTATTTTTTGAATATATGGAGAGAATAAAAATGAATAAATTAAAGCAAAAGTATTATTCAAAAGAAGAGCTCTTTTTTATAGAAATGTTTTCTTTTCATAGAAATAAAGTAATAAAAAATGCACTGAAATTCAAATAAAAAAATGTAAGTATTCTTCACTTCAAATAAATTGTTATTTTGTCTATAATTATAGTTTTAATGTTTATTCAGAAAACTTATGTTTGAAGTGAAGGACAGGTTTAGAATTAAGCGATTTTGACAAATAAATTGTCAGGGTCGAATTATGAACATTCTAATGAATAGATGCTCTTACAATAATAATAATATAATACATTTATTGTTTGATTTCCAGCGAGAATTGATTCGTTCAATTCTATTGATTATAATTATATGACTAATAATAGACATTTGAAAAGGGAACGAATGGAAGGAATGGCAACTTTTTTTTCCATCCATTTGTATAATAACTTATGGAATAAATTTTTAACACATTATTCATTCATTTCTGGATAAAATATGTGCCCCTCTTTTCATTTGTTTTGTGAATTTCATGAATATTTTATAAAAAGACATCGATATTATTCTATACAAAAACGAATTACTTTTTTTCTAAAAACAACTCAATTAATATTAATTCTTTGAAAAAGAGTTATAAAATGTGAAAATTTTAGCGCAAATATTTTTTTGTATCATATCTTGATATTATTGGTAAACTAGTTTTTCCATGTGTATTATTATTAGATAGTTTATTTAAGTGCTAATTTGGGCATTTCTCTGATTAAAGCCATTGACGAGTAAAGAGTATTTCGTTTATTAAATTAATTAATTCTTATCACAAGAGTACACACATTTGGTAAACAAAAAACGTATATTTTTTTTGTTTTGTAATAATTGTTGTGTCGGATGAGTGAATCCATTCATTGAAAATTGATTTAATTTTTTTCTCTCTATTTTTGACAAAAAAAATCTGAATTCAAATTATTGTTCGCAATATTTGAGTGAAAAAAAAAGATTTTTCTATTCATTACGGAATCAAAACTTTTGAATTGCAAATCAAAGACACAATTTTTTGTTAAAAAGATTTAGAGATTCAGATTTTCAGTAATACTTTTGAAAAATATCCAAGAATTGTGACTTTAAATTCAAGTTTGAGCTTGCAAATCATCATTTATCTTCAAATGCATTTATAGACCAAGATAAAAGATGAAGAGTAATGAAAAATTTTATAAATAATAAAGCAAAAAGTCATTGACTCAATCCATTAGTACTGACCCCTTGGCTATCATTTATGTTGTAAGAGTATTTGGTATATTTTTTTCAACTAAAATGTTTCAGTCTATCATTACTGAACACAAATTCTCTATTCATATTCTGAGCAATAATTATGCAGTTTTTCCTCACTTTTTCTTCTCTTTTATTCCGACAAAAAGTGAAAATACAGAGAAATTGAGTTAAAACTCATTTTCATAAAAGCACTGAATATTCTGTTAACTAATGTTTTTGCATATCTTCTCCTTTCAGCCAAAAATCATAATTCTTTCGACAGAAACAAAAGAACAGAATTTATTCGAGAAATAATTTTTTCGACCGAAATATTAATTCGTAAGTAATTATCTCTCGACTAAACCTCTATTAAGAATGGGTTGCCTTTTGTTAACTTTCACTAATAAATAATTATGTTTTATTGAGTTATAACCAAGCTAGTTTCAATCTGTTGATAGATAACACTATTTCTAATAAAATATTTTTAATTCTTTTGCGAAAAATTACCACCTTGGTTATTATTTAAGTGTGATTATTATAGGAATTTTTTCATTTTTTTCCTTATAAATTGTTAGACAGGATTTCTCAATAATTGGTTAACCAATTTGTCCTTGAAAGTGTCAAGATCAATTGGTTTTAAGTGATTTATTTGTAAATTCAAATTAATTTGTAATATAAGAGTCGTTAAGATTTGTTTTCAAAGGGAAATGAATATCAAAGTTATGATAAACGAATGAAAACGTGATTTTCATTTTAGTGTTGAAATATAGACTCAATTCTTATAATTTGATCGAAGATTTAATATAATATTTTCATTGAATGAGTGATAAATTCTCTCAATTTTTCTTTAATTTAATTGAAATATCTTTTGATCAACGAATCAATAAATAAAACAAATTATGAAATAACTTCTCAACAAATAATTATATAAATACATACCATTTTTTATATAACCATTCAGTGATGTCCATCACTTGTTTAGATACTTTTGTGTTCATTTCAGAAAAAAATTGTATTTAAATGATATTAAGTTCAAATAAGTTAATGCCATTAATATTGATTTCAATATTGATGTTAAAATAGCCATTATATTAGCTAAAATTACACTAAAATTAGACTGATCAAATTACAGTTAGTGTTCCCAATAGAGTTCACCGAAATTCAGTAATGAATTCCCAGATATAGAACTCGTTTAGATAAGGTTTATGTCACTAATAAAGTGCAGATACTTTTCATTGGAAGGCAAATATTAAACTGTTTATTAAATAAGTTTAAATTTGAATTCACTCATAAATTTATGACTAATTCTGCGGTAATACCCGCTAAGAGTTATGGACTTTAGTTTAATATCTCTCAATTGAAAATTGGTAAGAGTTTGACGCAATTACTTCACTTCAAAATACATTTAAAGTAGAAAATATTTTTTCTCTGAAATACAAATTTAAAAATAAACGATTCACTGATTTTTGAGACTAATTTTCAGTAGAAATTCAAATAAATGATAACTCGATTCAAGGCTGACATAAATATGATTTACATTAAAAGATGTAATTAACCATGATACAAATATACATACTTATATGACGTTGACTAAAGTGTCTTCACAATATCAGAACTCAATGTTATTATGAAAACAGTGATAAAGTTTACTATAAATTTAATGAACTGTGTTTGTGTCAGACAACTTATAAGTTATATATTTGAGTTTGTTTGCAGTCTAAATAACCAAGATTATGATTACTAATCACTTGAGTGAATCACTAATTCTTTTTAAAACAAATTACTTATAAAAACAGTGAACTTAAAATATGATATGATTTCCAGAAGTTATTCATATTTCATATTATGATTAGAAATAGGAAAAGGTTTATTCAGTTTTAAATGAAGCAAAAAATTAGCTTGATAGCAATAACAAATAATCTTTTATTCATTTACTTATTAATGTCTAATAGATATAAAATAATCATGGTACACTTGATATAGATATTTATGAGCATTAAAATACTGTTTCAATGACTAGCGTTTGTTTTAAATTATACCTAAAGTAATCATGATCAAATCAAGTACTTATCAAGTTCATAAATTATTTACAGCTAAATACAGGTCAAATCAAATTTTATATAAATCAATTAAGAGTCCCTTTAAAGTTTAATTTTACTTTACCTTACTTCAAATCTTGACTCAATTCACACCCAACTCAAACTCAACTCCAAACTTAACCTCAAATTTTGTTTTAAGAGATGGCTTTTATTCATTATATTATTTACAATTATTTAATTTTAAGATTTCAAGAAACGTTTCAAATAAAATTAAATTTTCATTTTACAAATTTCAGTTCTCTTTCATATTATGAATATCCTAATATGAATGATCATGTTAAGTTACAATACTTGATAAAAACAAGTACGGTTGGTCACTCTAATTATACCCAGAATAGACTTTAATATAAATTCTTTGATTTCACAAATCATTATTTATTGAAAATTTAAGCTTGTTAATTTTTTATCTGCATACACTTTTGTCTATTACAGATACAGGGTGAAACAATAAATGATTATATTTTTAAATGAGATTTTTCTCATTTGATTTGGTTTCGCTAAAAGAGTTTTGTTTTGACGAAACGACAAATTTATTGGTTCCGACAAATTTTGATTACATATCATAATATATAGATATGATGAAAATCGATAAGCATGGACATATTTCACTTAACTTGTTTACTATTCATACAAGAATTAGATAAGGGTATTAAGCTAATTAAATGAAAAGGACCAAGTTAATCTATTACGTGAAAAATGCATTAATTAAAAATAGATTTCTAGTGAAAAAAGTTTTGAAACTTATGTCAAATGATTGCCATTAGTTTTATGTCTAAAATGTTTTCCAACAGAAATGAAATATTGAAATCTTGTTCTCGACATAAATGAAATGTCATTTATTTATTTCCAAAGAATCTCTTTTTAGTCGTTTTTCTGGTGAAAGTCATCTGAGATTTTTACCGAATATTAATAAACGTCGAAATGAAATAAATTGAGTGTAAATAAAGTGTTCTCTCATTTGAATTATTTTTTCGCTCATTTAATGATTTAAAGAAAATTTTGTTTCTTTTAAAGTAAAAAATGAATCTTTTAGTGAAAGAAAATCAATGAAAGAGAACAGAAGAAGTAGTGCCACAGTTAAATCAATCTATGTTTTTAAGTGTAATGACCAAGGTAGTCTAACTAAACAAAAAAGGTTTCAATTCACCTAAAAGTCACAAAAATTTCAGTTCTATTCATTTATTGTTTAATTATTTTTTAATAAAATTTTGTAAAAAACAAAACAACAAAAAATTATTTCTATTTGTGTTTCGGAAGTTTCAGAGACTAATTTTATGATATTTTTGTCCTTGATTATTCCTTGATTATCTTAAATTTTTATGAGTTTAGACTAAATGCTAGACTATATTCGTATAAATTCCGTAAATTGTTTTGTATTTCGGCGTCAAATGTGTTCAGACATTAATTATTGTTTTCCTCTCCGAAAGAATTCAATTGAGGTCTTTCTGTGAAATATGGATTCGTATAAACAATTCAAACCAATTGAAGCGAAGACCGGGTTATTCATAATTAGTGTCATTAAAACATATTCAGACAATAGACAGGAGGAGATAATAGAGAACAGAACAGAACATTGTTTTTAATTTTTTTTTCTTTAATTATCAGTTGTTTAACGAAAAAGGAAAATAAAAAACAACTGAATTAAAGTCTAATTTCAAAGATTTTAATTTAATTAACAATTATTTTATTACAAAACAAAAGTTGAGCCTAAAATATATCTCAATTCTCTCAATTACTGATTCACTCACTATTTCTCTGACTCTCATTATTGTCGAAAACAAAATAAATTCAGTGAATAACTAAACATCTGAAGAATCGGAGGAATAACAGTGTCTTTATTGCGATGTCTGACTATAAAAACATTTGAAGAAAAGCTGTAAATTAATCCAATTTGTGAACAATTTTTTGTTTCAAATCTTATGTTTTTCTCTTTTTCACCGAAAGCTTATAAATAATCAGATTTTCCTTTACTTCTTTCTATTCCCTTCGCTCTGGAATTGATTTTGAATTCTCAGTCAAATAGTTGTTTGATTTAAATGAAAACTGTTGTAAATGTGTTTGTATTGAAAGTGAATTTTCTTTGACGATATATATAACACTTTTTTCCTTCTCTTCAATTCTGTGCAAATTTAAGAGATTTGCTCAAAATGAAAGACTCTATCTCTGAAAACTAAAAGTCAGAGCTTTGTCTACCACTCCTCCACATCTCTGGTTGAGAGAAGGGATGTAATCATTACATATGATCTCTGAGCAAACAGACAATGATAATAATGTTCTGCTTTATATTGGATCCAATTTTAGGCCAGACTTTAATAATATGTTGTAATAAATAAAATATCAGAAAAGAAATGTTAAGCCTTTGACACAAAGTGTTTGCCGTTTGTTAACAATTGCTTCAAATCATTAAAAGATTTCAATTATAAGAAATAATGTCTTTATATTACTTTTCTGACAATTATTGCAAATAATATATTGTAAAACAAATTAAATGTTTTTTTTCAAACATTTATTTAATTAAAGAGTCATCACTTGTTTTAAATCAATTGATTTAATTAATAAATTGTTAATTATTATAGATAAATGTACTTGATTAATTGCTATTTTTTCTAGAATTGGAAATTAAATCACCAAGTTCATGACATTTTCATGACATTTACACTATGATTATCTATTTGGACAAGCTTGATTAAATACGCAATATGTTCAAAGGAATTTTAAATAGTTATTTCACCAATTTGTCCTTGAAATTGTCAAGATCAATTATTTTTAATAATAAACAGATTTGAATTTATTTATATTATGAGATAAGCAAAGAGTTGTTAAGATATGTTTTGAAAGGGAAATGAATATCAAAGTTATAATAAACTAATGAAAACGTGATTTTCATTTTAGTGATGAAATATAGACTCAATTCTTATAATTTGATCGAAGATTTAATGAAATCTTTTCATTGAATGAGTGATAAATTCTCTGAATTTTTCTTTAATTTAATTGAAATATCTTTTGATCGACGAATCAATAAATAAACAAATTATGATATTTTAAGTCAATAATTATATAAAATACATACCATTTATCAGTGATGTCCACAAATTGCTTACAAACTTTATGTTCATTTGAAAATAAGATGTGTCGGCTCACAAAAGTATATTAGAAAAGAACTTAATTTCTATGTTTTGTATAAACTTTTATTAATTTAGTTAAAAGAGTAAAATTACACTGATCAAATTACTTAAATAGTGAGCCCCCAAAAGAATTGGAGAAAGTAATGAATGTGTGGTTAGAAAGTGTTTCCATAAACTTTATGTCACTCTTCTAAGGGCAGACTCTTTGCTTCAATACAAACATCTGAAGTGCAAACATTGTGTGTGAGTCCGACTAATATCTATCCTCTGGTTTTGAATTCGTTGGAAGTGCTTTCTGTTGGGCTTTAAGTATATTAAAAATGTCCAAGATTATCTATTGGCATATATACCGACATCTTTTAGTTTGAATACTATTCTATGAATCGATTCTATATTTTTTGTATTTGACTTCACTTTAAATTTTATTCTGAAACGAATAACAGTTTTTATAGTTGAAATACAAATTAAAATGAACTTGGTCTAATCTAAAAGTTTATTTAAATAGATTTTTAGTTAAATTATTAGCTGTTTATGACCATGGAACTTTTATCTATAATTATATTATATTAAATTCGTTTATTTCATCAATTATATCAAGTGATGCTCAAAGAAGGAATAAAAGAACTTATTTCCCCAAAAAAAGACTAAAATTACTTATTTTTATTTACTAATAATTTATAAATTTATTTCGTTTTACTTATTTTCAAGCATTTAATGTAAACATTTTTGTTTTAAAATCCAATAATCAGTATTTATAGAAATTATGAGTTTTTAGATATCTTTTTCTCTTATTATTCAATTAATATTAAAGAACTAAATTAATAATTTTATAAATTATTTTCAATTATTTGATTTTTTCTTTCGATATATTTCTTACTTAAAATTTAATATTGATTTCAATTTCAATTTTATTCATAACATTAAGTGGAAACTGTATCTCGAATTCAAATTAATCCAACATTTGCCGACAATTGTTAAGTTCGTAAACAATAAAACTGTAATAATTTTCATTTTTGTCTCTCATATGAAAGTCTCGTTTGATTTCATTTGTATCGAAGGTTTGCATTCCATTAATAATTAATTATTAAATCAACGAATTTTTTAAATTTCTTTTCAAAAATCACTCTTTTATTACTTATTCTCAAAAGTATTAAACGATATTAAAACAAATGAAAAACAGTTTCTATCGATTCTGTGTTATGTCTGCACTTCTGGTATCAGTCATTTCAACGAATGATACAATTCATGAAACCATGAATTCATCGACTCATCGGTTAATCGATCCCCGAATTGATTTTTTCACTGAAGAAGAAATACAGAACTCGAAGAGAGAAGAGTGTCCTCTCAAAGATGTGTCGGTATATATGACCGGCTGTTGGATCGACGCCTTCAATGTTTGGGAAATAAACATCACTGGAATAACGGCAAACGGTGTGGTCCGGGGCTCGTGTCAGTCATCCTCTGATTGTAGTCTTAAATTCTGTTGTTCTGCATATCAGGCGATCAAATGCTTCTCAACAATCGGTCATTACTTCTGTTCGCAAGAGTTTTCTCGAATGAGAGACACTTTCGGTGAAACGATGTCTCGTCTTTGTCTCAATTCTTTGTCTGAAGACAAATGTCTGTCAGTGTTATCATTGTCTGAAGCAAAGGTCAAAAGTTTTGCCAAATTTGGGGAAATATCTGACGACATCTTCACTAATGATGTGTCGAAGAGCGAACCCGCCGTTCATTTGGTTAAAGAGCCCGAACTTCAAAAGGTTACGATTCACTTGAGATTCAACGGTTCGGTTGGGGTCATGGCTTCAGTGGTCAATCTCTTAGCTCTTCTGATAGTCAGTGCTCTCATCGTTTAATTCATTTGTTTTTAAATTAAAATTCTTTCGATATTTTCTTTTTTGTTATGAGTTTTGATTATATTTTAAAAAGTGTTTCGAATTTATTCAAAATTGTATTCAATTTTATTTATTAATTATTAAATGAAAAATAAGTTTAATTTGAAATGAAATTGGATTTCAATGATTTGTGTTGAGTTCAATACTTGAACTTCAATTCTTGAGTTAAAGAAGTCTTTATTAAAATCGAAAAAATATTTATTTTTTTAAATTTAAAGTTGTATTTAAAGTGTATTAAAGACTCAAAAAGTGATTCAAAAATTTTAAATACCAATTGATAGAACCGACTGAATCTTTCCCTCGATTTAACTCAAATTCTCCAATGAATATTTAGAGAGTAGTCAGAAATGATCATGATACAATTACATTAATTCTTTCATATATAACAATAAATTATTATTAAATAATTGAAAAAATATTAAAATTATTTTCGAATAAATTTTTAAAATTTTAAATTTCAGAGAAAAACCGTTTTATGAAAGTTTGAGTAAAATATTGAAGAATCAAAAGATTAGTTGTATTTCATAGAAATGGCTGAACAAATGGCTGAACAAATGGATGAACAAATGGATCAACCCCAATTGTCATTTATGTTTGGTAGACCATTGGACACAAAGGGTGATCCAGAACTCTTTAGAGATAATCTGCCCCCTCAAGTAATTACTATTGAAATGATACAGTACAGAATAGAGTTACAAAATGCTGGTCTTTTGCAACGAAGAAATGAAAATGGAAATGGTCGTGGTCTGAGACATATTTTTGACACAGAGTGTACAAATAATTGTTGTGGCTTAGATATACCACAAGAAGGTAATCTACCACCACCACCACAACCACCACAACCACCACAACCACCACCACATGGAGGAGCAGGGAGCAATGGTTCACAATCACCACCACAATCACCATATGTAGCAACAGGGACCAGTGCTACACAATCACCACCATCAGGAAGAGGAGGGCGCGGTCGTGGAAGAGGAGGGCGCGGTCGTGCAACCAAACGAACAAGTGACCAGTTAAATGTTGGAATTGGTAATCGTACAACTAATCAGAAGAAATCAAAGAAACGAAGGAAACCATTCTGGGGACGCAGAAATGGTTGGTCTGGAGCAGATCAGTGGTGATATTATTGATATCATTCCAAGAAATGGTTTATACCTTTCCTCAAGAGTTTTATTTGATATGATTTTAGAGGAATTCAAATATTTTTAATAAAAACAAAACATTTGATATTTGATAGTTTGGGTTAACTTTAATTAAATACTAAATAATAATATTGAGTCAGTCCTACATATATAGAGTTTAAAAATGAGAACAGGATCATTTTAATCTTAATATTTTTATAGTGACCAGAGTTTAAATGAGTGCTAAGTTATACTAAAAAATTAATTTTTTAAATCACAAGCTTTCTAAAGAGACCAGGATATTTAAATACAGTACTTTCTATGGTGAGTCTCTTTCTTAATATTTAGTTTATTTAAATGGTTTAAGTTTTGACTAACAGATGACTCACATTTTAAGTAATATCTGATACAACTCTTCTCATATAAAACTATAAGAGATGTTATATACACTCTATCCAATAAATCAACAAGGTAACTTTACATCAAAAAAGAATATATTCAACAAAATAAACATTTAATATATTTTCAATTAGAGAAATGTTTCGGATTTGAAATAATTTGATTGTGAGTCAGTCCCCAGTTTTTTGAATCCCAGTGGATGTTCATGAATTTGAATATGGTCGATTTACTTTATATTCTTTAACAAGAAACTCAACCAAATCTTATGTCTAAGACCTGTCTCCAAATGGGAGTTGAAATGAGTCAGAAAACATGTTTTATTCAATATTTAGAGAAAAGCAAAGAATGTTTCAATTAATTCGAGAGAAAAGAATTTGTTTGTCTTTAAAGAGGAAATCATTGGAAGACAAGAATAAGATTAAAATAAATCTCAATAAACCTAATAATACTTATGGAGTGCAGTCGTGAATATATATTCCTTATGACTATAAGACATATAATCTTATAAAAAGTTAGACAAAATTCGATACAAATTTTAGGAAATAATTTAAATTTTTAATTTAATTTCAAAGACATTCCTTTTGAGGCATTTTATCTTTTATTTCGCCTTTTTTTTGACAATAAATATGTAATAAACTAATGAATATTTTAAAGAAGAATATATTAAATCCACAAAAAAAACTTTTAGTCAAAACGAAAGAATAGATTTTTGTTCTTCAAATACATAGAAATGTATTACAAAAAAAATCTGAAAGAATGCAAAACAAAGTTATCCGCGAAAAGCAAATGACAATCAATGCTATGGTTTATGACAAGAAAAGAATCCAATTTCTAAAATTTCATACATATATCACAAAAGTTATTGTTAGAGACAGTCTGTCTCAAACCCTGACTCACAAACAGAGGTGAAATAAGAAGGGTATCACCAGGATCAAAATGGTACATTTTAATATTGAGTTATCTTGCTTATTATTGTTCATTGAACATTTTTTATTCGATACTTTATTTGATTTTATTATTCAATTAGCTTTTATTAAACTCAAATTAGATGAGGACCATTTGTGTTAAGACTAAATTAGCCTTGCACAAATGGTTTCTGATATAACATTCACACTAATTAGCAAATTCGACTAAAGAGCAAATTTATCTAGTTAATTTTCTTTCATAATATTTTTAAGTAAATTAAAGTTTAGGGTTTGAAAATAATTTATGTATTTAATAAAGAATATTAGAATTAGTAATATTAGCTTGATCCTGTCAATTATATTAGAAAACTAGGAATTCGTTTTTATTTATGAGAATCAGTAAAATGTCTGACTTCTGGAGAAACCTTTTCTTCTTATTCTTATCTGAAAATTCAGTGACTTTTGGATTCAAACAAATAAATGAAATTTTGTTTTGCAATGTATTCCAAGACTCTATTCAAAAGACAGGAATTCTTTTGAATTGTTGAAACGAAAATCTGTTGAAATTCTTAATCAAAATATTATATTTGAAGTCTCGGAAAGAATTTTCAAATGAAAAATTCATTTTGAAATTTACTGAAACCTATTCCTAATTCAGTGCAAAATAGTCTACGAAATCTCTAAACAAAATAAAGACATTATTTTAAAGACTTTATATTTCTTAAGAAGATTTCTTATAATCTTATAATTTCTCGAAATTCAATAAAATATTAGCATATATTCAATGATCTAGCACATCTATTCAACATATTATGAATCAAAGAATAAATCTATAGATATGTTAAATGTATGAGAAAACGGGTCAATACTGAGGGCTAATTCATTCATCAGAAATCCAAAGCAATGGTCTGCTTAAGTATGCATTAAATTTACATATGTATGACATCTCACTCTACACACCGTCGACAGACATCTTCCAGAAGTCAACTGCTTTTCATACGATTCTCTCTCTCTCTCTCTCTCTCTCTCCCTCTCTCTCACGTACACACACTCATTCTTTAAAATTTGCCTTGGTAAGCCACATATCTCTGTATGGAGAAGAGAGACCATCAATATTGTTGTCTTACATAATAAAGCAAATCACTTATGCAGTGCTAATCCTATTGAAAGTGAAGTCATTGTCATTAATTCACAATTGATTGTCGAGTTCTTCGAGTGATTAAATTTTTTGGTTAATTTGAAAAATTTCAAACTCTGGTGAAGATGTGCTCATTTTAATATCAATCGAGAAATCGTTTCCTGTCTTCAAATATTTTTTACATCATTTTTGAAGTAAAAATGCAATTATTAGTAGAATTTCCACTTTTAAAGTGTATTAGAGCTCATCAATCATATCGATTGTATAACAGAGTTGTCTTTATTTAAACATTTTTCAAAAAAGTTGTCCAAATATAATGAAAAATTGGAAAATATATTAATGTTAGTATAATATCAAGATAAACTTTAGTTATTATCATGATACTTTAAAGAAGAAGGACAAGAGTAAAAGTGAATGTTATTTGGAGACAAATATTAAGATTTATTGCTTTTGTATCTCATATTTGATAACATATTTATCTGAAATATTGTCAAAAAGTGAATTATATTTTATAAGAAATAAATGTGAACTCAATATTGAAATCACAGATAAAAAGAGGTCTGAAATATCAAAAAATGATGACTCAAATCAAAATTAGTTATCAAATATCACTAACAAAATGCTAAAACAGAATAAAAGTGTTAAATAAATTTTTATAAAAATAATTTTTTCAATGAATTTGTTTAATGAATCGAATAATGAAAAACTTTTTACGGCTCTAAATCTTTTGGCATAAAATAAGTAAAGAAAATATTTTTAATTAAAAAAAATGTAAATATATTGGAGTTAATTAAGTACTGCTTTTGTTCCGTTGTTTGTCTCTCAACAAAAATTTAATTTCGGCCCAATTTGTGAACCTTTGAGGCAATTCTTTACTGAATTTATTAATAGTAATTGCTTTGACTGGCATTCAGGTAATGGAGAGTCTCATTCAGAACCTTATTTTGATGATTGTATACCCGTTTAGACTAAATGTTAATTATGTTAATTAAAATGTTAAGCCTTTCTCTACCGACAAGTAGTGAATTGTATCGAACAGACATCAAAAGAGTCCGGAAATGATTTTTCCACAAATTTTCCATTAAATGTATTCATAATAATGTTTGAGGTCTTCAAATGTTTTCACTAATTAGTTATAAACAGGAATTGTTTGACACTTTCCTATGAAAAGGCAAACAAATGAGTCAAATGTTTGTTTAAATGACAACAATTTTTGAGGAAAGGGTTCGGATGACAGATAGGCTTCACTTAATAATAAACTAAAGAAACAAATTTCTAAACACTTCTTAAAAACTAATTTACTGTTGTTTTTCATGCAATGCATTCAATATTTACAGTGAAGAGTCATTTGAATGAATGGTTCAAAGTTTGTTCATTTCTTAAGAACTGTTCCTCAATGACAGAGATTGATGTTTACAATCGGTTTCAATCTGAGTATAGAACCAAATGATATTTTCCAGATAAATGGCTATAATTTTTCCACTAAAACTCATTACTTAAATCGGTTTAGTTCTGGAGGGCACGAATCACAACATATTCTGAGCGCTTCACTGTTACTAAGCATTTAATTTTGATGATTTCAGAAATCTGAGGTTCAAGAATTGAAACTTGCAATAAAACGTTTTAATGTTTTCTGCTTTCTTTGGCTTTTGGGCCCTAAGGTCTCAACATTGAAAAAGCATCTTGCAACCATAAACCTTAAGCTAGAATAATTTTCTTCTAAATTGATTCAAATTTGTTGAACTTAATTTAAGCGTTGAACTTGTTCATTTTGAAATTAGATGTTAACAAGAATAATCATCTAGTAAATTTCTTTTAATCTACATATCATTTAACTTTAATGTTATAAAAGTCTAAAACTATGTTTTGTAACAAAAAGTAATTGAATTCTATTTTTAAATGAAATTTTGTTACGAATAAACAAAAAAAAGTGTTTTACAATTTATTTTCGAGTTTTATCGCAACAAATAAATATCAAAAGCGATAAAAATAACAGTAAAATAACACTAACTCTTAATCTAAATGTTTGGTAAACTATTTCTGTTTTGCATAGAAATTGCTTTCAAAACTAAAATCATTGAATTCATGTTTAAATTCGAGAATAAAAATATTTTAAAATAGAATTATTTTTTTTGTAATCAAAGATTAAAACTAATTCCTTGTTATTAATGAATCTTTAATAATGGAATAGTATTTCATACTTTAAACTTACTAAGCAAGATATCAGAGTACCTTGTAATATATCTTTTATGGTTAATAAATAAATGATGATTCAACTATTGATGAATAAAATTAATTCATAGAATTATTGGTTTATTGGAATGAATGAGTGATTGGGAACAGAGAGGGAGAGAGTCTTCCCTAGTGTGACTACTATTTTGGGTAATCAAGTCATAAACAAGATAAAATCAAATACTAATCAGTACATAAGTTATTTAATCTAAAGACAGGTCAATTCAAACATTATAGAAATCTAGTAAGATTGGTCATTTTAAATCTAAATTAAACCTAAAAATAACCTCAAACCAACTCTAAACATAATGTCAAACCTTTGTTATATGTTTACTGTTAACTTATAAGTTTTATTAATTATATATTTTACAGTTCTTTACAGTTATTTAATGTTTAATTTTTAAAAAATTGTTTCAAATAAAATCAATTTTTCATTTTACAAAATCCAGTACTCTTTCATAACATTTACTAATATCAAAGATTCTGTCAAGGTAGAGTTACTAGACCAAATAAACTAGATAATCAAGTGGGGCTGGTCACTCTAGTTTTTTCATATTTGATTTTTAGAGTCAAGAATATTTTAATGAATTATTTATTTTTGATAATTTAAATTATATTATTAACTAAAATTATGATATAAATAATTAATTAATAAAGAAATTGTATTTTTATATTTTAATATAATATTAAAAATATGTTTAAAACATATCATGAAAATGGAAAACAAGAAAAAGTGTCGGCATTTTCTCTTTGAAACTTTTAGACTTCCTTTAACTTAAAAGTATTTTTATTTAGTTATTTATACGCTTTTAAGTTAAAAGATTAAACTAATTTTGTTATTCTAAAAATTTTCCCTTGATAATATTTCATATTCCTAGTGAACATTTCTTTTTTTATTTATTTTTAAATCGATATAACTTCTCAGTAATAAGGAAAGTGTCGGCTCTGACTAATATTTTTCTTTAGATTAAAATAATTTATAAGAAAAGAAATTTCAGAAATTTATAAAAAAGACCAAGACTCAAAATAAAAAATTTTCTCTAAGAGTAAAAATTATCAAGGGAATATTTTTAAACTAACAGAGATGATAAAACTTCGAAAATCGAATTAAAAAGTTGATAAATATAAAAAGATTAAATGAATTTTAACTAGATAATTAAATATTTGAAATAAATTCAATTCTATTACTTTAAAAAATCCTCTAAAAGGTCTTCATTTTTCATTAGCGATAATTTATAAAGTTTAATGCTCTTGCATACTTATCATTGTATTACTCCAGAGACTTTCATATAAATTTAAATTGCAAAAATATTCTCCATAAATGTAGCTAGGTAATATTCAAGCCTATAGAAAAAATCAATATTTTCTTTTCGATATTTTTCAATGGAATTCATTTATATAAAATAGGTTTACTTTTTTGACACTATTTTTTTCAACAATGGTCGGGCTCTATTACCCTTCGAAAACTAGTGTCAAAATAAGTGTCAAAATAAGTGTCAAGGTAGTTTAGGAGACACAGTTTTTCAAATGTTGAACAATAAAACTTGACTGACCCTATATTTTGTAAATGTTTGTATAATTTTGTAAATATTGTAAATAATAATTAACAAGATAAGTTTTCTAAAGAAATCGTTTGAAATTTAGACGTTCGATATACTAAAATGCTAATTTATCATGTTAATTTTCTTGCAAACATATTTAAATTGCTAGTTTCAACATTAAAGTTATTTATGAATATTTTAGTTCTCCAAATAAAGCAATATTTCATATAAAGAGAAGTCTTTTATCTCTTTTTTGAAGTAAATTCATTCAATTCTCGCAAAAAAAAAGAAATAATTTTTATATTTTTGTTTTAATTTTATTTGTTTTGATAAGTATTGTCATAACGAGAAAGAAAGGGAAGAAGAAGTGTAGCGTCTGTTGAATCCAAGAAAATTCAAACAAAACTCATAAAATAAACGAGTGTTCAATGAATTCAATAAATGCTCTTTTTTTAATACTCGATCCTATCTTTTATTTGATGGCTTCTCAAAAATAAGGCCATAAAAATTCAATTCGACGCCATTTCTATGTTAAGTGTTGGCACAGCCATACATTGGATCACAATTTGGCCAAAGGCTAAGAATCTAATGTCGAACGAAAAGACAAAATTGAGAGCAAAAAATATTTGAACATCAAAACCATCGCTCATTTGCCGTCATTTCCTTTTGACTTTCATTCTGTTCTCTTCTCTACTTGAGATCACAGACTCTTATAATTTATTAAATTTTAAATAAATTCTTTAAATTCATAACAAAAATAAAATAGATTTTTGTTTTGAATAAATCCTTAAATAAATTGTTTCATAAATAATAATAATTCGATAAAAAATATATTAAACTCAATATTTGAGAGGAATTGTGGTATATCTGATTCAAATGTAAACATCTGGACAATTACAACTCTTATCTTATCTAGGTCAGATGTCGATTAAACAGGATTTACTATACTGTACTTGTACAATCTTTCAACTTAGGTATTAGTGTATTAAAGAGACATATATTTAAAATGTAAATACTTTCCTGAAATGTTTAAAAAGCTGATTGAACTAACAAGATAAAGTGTTTGATTTGAACAAACATATTTTAAATATTCTATTAAAATTGAGATGTTAAATAAACTAGATTAAATTTGCTTGTTCTATTTGTTTTGAGGCTAATTTCAAGTGGAATATAAGTAAAATAAATTAATTGAAAAAATGGTAAAATAGTTGTTCAGTAAATGGATATCAAAAGAGTAATGATTATCAGAACTGATTTATTTGAGAATATTCTGACCGATAAGGAAAGCCACAGAAATTTATAGAAGGGTTTTGGTTCAGAGTATTATAAATGGTTTTTTGCAAGTAATCATGAAATCGATCGAAACGTTTAAGACATACAATGGTTTTGAATGAATGTTCGATCAATTTTGTCGACCAAATGGTTTTAAAACAATTCATTTCTTATATCTATGATAAGCAAACACAGGGTTTGAGGGATGGCCTCTTTGTTGTTCATACGGAAATGCTATGTCCACTATTTGACGGATTTTCTGATTGAAAACATTCAAAGTTGAGTCAAAAACGAAAACGACTGAAAAAGTCTAAATAAAATTACAAAAACATCACAAATAGTTTTGGTTTGTAAAACAAACTCTCAATTTATGCCAAACTTCTTATTCTATTCTAAAAATTGTTAAGAAATGGAAACACTTATTGGATAATAAAATAAATTGAATTTCTCTTTTGTTTTTACATCCAATCAATACATAAAATGAGAGACAGAATTGTATTGATTTGTTGAGACTTTGATTTTTCATTGAAAACGCTCTCAAACTGATTGTTTTCAATCATTTAATGACAAAAACAGACAAATTTCACATTTTTGGACCTAAAGTTTGATATGTTTTGTTCATTCATTGTGTCATTCATTGGTTAAAACAAAAGTATTTGTCATTTGTTTTATTGTTAACTTTAATTGAATTTTGATCGCAATATAAGACCAGAACCGACTCCAAAGTCAATACTTTTTGACTTTATTTCTAAATAAAAAATGATTACAAATATATCTCGTCTTTCATTTCACTCAAACAATAATAAATAGAAAAAAATGATTTTCCAATTCTATTAACTTTGGAGATAAATTGCTTCTAGATATAATATAGTTGCTTGAATAATAAAAGTTATAGTTACTAGAATAATTTACATTTTAATTGCAATTGTTTTTAACTAATCAATACTTACTTTCCTTTAATTCAAAGATTTAAATAAATGAGTTCTAATATATAAGCGTTTGTTTAAATAAACATTAGATTTATAATAGAATGATCTTGATTAATTATAGTATTGATCAAATGAATCGGTCGAAAGGCATGAAATCAAGACTAAAACGTGGCGTAAATGATAGAAATGGGGAGAAATACAGTGATAGCACTTTAAGTGCAATAAAAACATGTCTATTGTATCACTACTGGCTATGAATGTTGTATTCGATTAATGTTTCGACTCACGTATGCCTTTCACTGGTAATAGAGCCGTAATTTTGGTGCTAAAGGCAGAGGAAAAGCGCTTCGCCAGAGCACAGTCCTAACTAACAAGTTGTGGCACAAACGGAATCCAAAATTAGAAGACAAAAGTATCCGTTATTTTGTGTGACATTCATATAAAAATCAGCGCCAAATAAATAAATTCGATTCACAACTTGTAGTCAAACCTATTCTTGGCTTTCAATGCATTGCATTTAACACTAACTAAAGTCAACACCAAAATAATGATTAAACTCCTCTCTCTCTCTCTCTCTCTCTCTCTCTCTCTCTCTCTCTCGCACTCATTGAGAACAGACTTCCACTCCTATCATAACAACCTGTCGTTCATTATTTTCTTATGAAATTGAATTTATTAAGAAAAGTATGCTTTCAGTGATCCGCGAAAAAGTACTGAAAATAGTTTTTAATTTCTGAGAAAAAAATACGAAATTTGGAATCGTTTTACCAGACGTGGGATGAATTTCAACTAATACTCGATTACTTGTATTTTGTGAAAAATAATATGAGCAGGGTAATTGACATGAACATACATTTAAACTTTGAATTAACGTCAAGAATTAATTTGTTTATAGACAAAAAGTTAATGGATAAGTCTTAATCTATTAGAAATATAAATGAATGAAAACCTACACCTTTTGAATGAATCACCTTGCTTCTTTTCATTTGTGTCTCTCCGACAGAATTGTATTTCATTTCCATTTAATAGAAAAGAATTCAATATTTGATTCGTTTATGAAATTCAAATAAAAATTATTTGATATAATATTTCAGTGAATGCTTTCAAGTATTAAAAGTCAATGAATGAGAACGTAATACAAAAAAATGTTAGAAAAGAAGAATATTGAGAACAAAGAAATTTCTTGGAATCTAATCATTAATTTATAGATATGTGAGAATTGATATGGAATTCATGCGAACAATGATCTGACTCTGAATTAATGAAATGAAATACAATTGACGATTGAATAACGCGACAAATAGAGGCCACACATGAGCTGAAGAAAGCAATTTTCGCATCACTTGTGATATGACACCAGACAGTTGTAAATACAGTTGTGGTATATATTTAGGCTTTAGTTCCAGTGAAACACTGTCCCGACCGAAAGCCACTGCCTTAACATCACTACACCAAAACTCTACAGTGAAGCACAACATTTGTGCACAGAATAAGATATTTCGCTGTAAGAAAACAAAACTAAGAATTGAATAAATTTAATTTGCAAGAGTAGTCTATATATGCTTTTGTCAAATGTCTTTCACACAATCTCTCGGTTTTACTATTTTTTTTCACTTTTTTTAACTCTAATATAAATGTTTGCTATAAATCAACAAGATGAAAAATAAAATTTACCAGTGTTTACTTAATAGCAATTTCGTGGAGAATAACACTAATAATATCAAATAACCTTGCTAATTGAGATAAATTGAATGCATTTGAATCAATATTTGATTTCTAGTAATTATTATCTGTTATAATGACATCGTTTGGTCTCCCATTTCTAGTGTTCACTAAAATATTTTAATTCAATAATAGTTTTAATGGCAAACCATTCACTCATTCGACGCATTCGCGTATTAGTCGTAGTTTTGTTTCAGTCGCGGAACCAAATCTTTACTGAAATTCAATGAAATGCCACACATTTTAGTCATACAAACAATTAATGAATAAATAAATTAAAAGAAATAATAAATAATTCGTTGATTAAGAGTTTGAGAAATAATGGATTTGTGTGGAGGCGTACTGTTTGTACGCCACTCTCTTATTGGCAAAATCGTATCCTCTGATTTCCAGCTCTGAGTGCAACACATCCTTCACTCCTACAAAATATAAGAGACAGAAGCAGAACAAGACTAGAGTCAAGTTTTGTTGACTGGAATGCATCAGAAGAGCACTAATATTAAGGCACTTCTTTCGATTAATGCGGTGCCGAAAAGTGTGACGAACCCATAACTGACATACTTTCACAACTTTCAATCACTGATTTGCTTAAGTTAACCTTAAGATAAGATAACTTAACCTAACCTAACTTAACCTTGCTCATGTGCTTCAATTATTTCAATAATCGACGAATAAATAACTTTCATTTTCTTTAAACAATTGTTTCATATTTTAAGTGTTTTTATAACTTTTTTGAGTTTTAAGTCATAAATTATAAAACTTTTGCAAATAAAAACTGATTTAATGTTTAAATTTATATTAATTAGAAGACATTCAATGACTAAAAGCTTAATTTAATCGATAAAAGAAATGAATAAATTGAGACAAAGACTGACTCTTTCTTCTAATCCGTAAATCAATACAATTAATTAAATCTGTTTTTTCACAAAAATCTGACTCACAATTAAAAGAACAACAAAAGAGTAGAAAAATGGATTTCATTAGACTTTTGCCGTTAGAAGTCTTCTTCTATTGGGCGATGACTTTCACTGTTCTGTTCGCTCAGAGAACTATTGACAACAATAGGATGAATGTCCTCCGAATCGGTGAGTCGAGAGCTCTTATATTCATATCCTTTTATTTTGATTTCATATCAAAATTATATGCATTTCTAATGTTTCGGTGTTTTTTGTTGATATAAGCAATTGTGTGTCAAACCAAGAGTAATCTTGATAAAATAAGCTCTCTTTGGAAAGAAAGACAAATTCTTTTGAGCTAGATACTAAAATATCATAGATTAAAACAAGAAAAGAGGTTAAATAAGAGATGATTATATAGATTAACGAATAGATCCAATGCTAAAACATTTTATTAGATTTGATTTTCATTAATCATTTAATATTAGTTTCACTTATAATAACATTTATAGCGCTTTAGGTTCTGAACTGCGAAACAACTGATAATAAGTCTCATATGAAAAATATTAGAGAATATAAGCAAAACAAACCCATATTTTTCTTTAGACTATTAAACACAAGTTTTAATGCAATGCCTTTAAAAAAAAGTTGTTTTAAGTATTCAAATATTTTACAACAGATTTATCAAAGAGTGGATCGAAAATACATTTTATAGTCTATCGATTCTTTCCTCTCCAACAATAAAATACTCAATGAATAGGTTTTTAGATCTTTTTTTAGAACATTTTTAACAAAAATTCTTGATTTTATTCACCAAAAAATATAATTAAATTCTTTGCAAATAAAGTAAAAATTTGTTGATTTCATTTTCGTTTAGTCGTATAAGAAATTAATGGTAATTTAGCTTGCTAATATTATAAAGAGAATGTGTAATCTATTTCACAGTTCAATGGGTGCTAATTATGTTTATCTAGTAGATTTTTATTTGCAAACAATTTGATAAATTATTAATCAGAATCATTTTTTTCATTTAATTTCTATGAAAATTTAACTAAAATTTTAATGTTTGCAAAACTGGAATAATGGGTATTTTGTGCCCTCTATTATGTGACTTATGGGTATTTATCGTTATTCGCATTAAGAAGGCTTTTATATGAATAATAAAAGATGTAATAAAGTGTTGAACTATTTTCACTTTTTTTATGAACATTAAAAGGGAATAAATATATTTCCCTAAAAACAAAAAAAACAAGAATTCATTTCATAATTGAATTCAATCTAAGATTAAAAGAATTAAATATAAGATGAGATTTCATCCAATTTTTGTTCTCAAAAATGAATTATTGCTAAAAATGTGGAGACTTTGAGAGAAAAAAATTGTAAAAACAAAGAATATTATTATTTCTTATTATTGTTTGGAGTCATTAGAAGAACTCATTTGAGTTTCATTTTGTTTGAGATACTATTAAATTAAGAGAAGTCGAAGGGATTTATAAAATAAATAAAAATTGCCTAAACCTTAGCTACAGCTTTCATATTGACTGCTCATTATAAAGTAACAAGGCAAAAAACTTACATACATTGCAGAGAAAAAGAGGAAAAGAGAACTTATATTGTTTTACAAAATAGTTCTTAACTCTATAAATATACTTATTTTGTTTAATCTTGGTTATTTAAATTTTTAATGTAAAGATCAACTAAATTTCACGACATATTCGTGTCGACAGGTATCGTCTTTTTTTGAGTTAAGCCATGAATTAAACCAAAAAGTTATTAAATTTTTAAAAATATAGTTTTGGTTATCTCTTAACTATTTTTTATGAAAATATTAATTTTAAAGCGAATAAATCAAAAAGATTTTCATTAATTTGGGAAATGAATTGTTTTAAAGTATATTAATCTTAACATAATTATTGTTTTGTCTTAAAAATCTATTAAATTTCAAAATAATTAAACTAATATTTATATAATTATATAAATTATAATATTTTAATATTAAATTTCATGAAATAATGTATTATTAAGAGTTAAGTCAACCTTTTAAGATTGATCTTGGTAATAAACAAATGCTGTATTTTATGGTAAAAAACAACAAATCACTCAACAAATCAATAGTTTAATAACAAAAAGATTGAAAACATATGCACTGAGAGGTAATTGACTGTTGTTTTAGGTTTAGACGGAGTATATGAGCGATACGTGATTAGAGACGATTAATATTAACTTCTGAAGTGAGTGTTTCTCAAACACCAGTGCTTTGGCATCAATGAATGCGATAATATTATGACATTCCATACCTTTAAGCCATGCATTGAGAGGCTATAACTGTGCTCTAAAGGCTTCATATTCACGAAATGACAAACAGTAATAGTTGTGATCCTATTTTAGCCTCGAATACAAATCTCCATTCATTACTGTTTTCTTCTCTAAAAGATTGATATTAAGACGAACTCTATTTTAGTGAACAGTTGTTAGAGAATAATACTTCCATAGAAGACATTAATGATATGAAAGAGGAGACTCTCTTTAAAAAATAGTTTCACTGGTAATGACATCATTGGGTTCTATAGAGTTCTCTCTGCCATCAGTCGATCGCTTGGAGACAATCAAATATTAATATAAGATTTTGGGAATCCATCCAATGATGTCATCCAATAGAATGACATTTCTATTTATTTCTTCTCTTTTAAACAACTCTTCCTTTAAATCAATTTGTTTTTCATTCAATAATATTAAGTTCAATACCAAGTTCATTGACCATGATTTCAATCTATCTGGCTAATTAAGCAAGAACTCAGAAGTGGGTCAAATGTAATTATCTTGCTGGTTTTCTTTTTAACCCAATTTTAGTTTACAGAGAAATATTGAATCCATTAGTTATTTTGAACATTGTTTTCTTCGACAAGTTTTCATCTTGTTTGTTTGTTCCTATTTGTTCCTGGTTAAACTAATAACTAATGTCAACAAAGGAAAAAAACTCAATGTTTGGTCAAAAGTATCTCTAAAATTAAATTATAGTTTAGACAATATTTGGATGTAATAAAAGTGAATTGAAGCGAATTTTGACCAAGAGCATAATCATAATAATTATAACTTTAATTAAAATAATAACATAAACAATGTCTCATAAATTGGTATAACAACTAATTTCCGGACATTTAATTAAGTTATAAAAAATTCATTACTTTTAGTTTAAATATTGATATTATTTTAGAGTTAAAGCAATAATAAAATTGGGTCTCATTTCTTACAATTATAGAAGACTCCACCCATACGTGTAAAGAATAAAAATAGTGTTAAAACCAATTTAAAAGACCGGTTTGATCTTGGTACTAACTTTTTTTTAACAAATACTAAATGAACTCAAAGTATATGACGTTTGAATCAATTCACTAATGATTGTATTTTTCTTTAGAAAAGTTTTAATGATTTTAAAACTTCAAAAGTTTATTAGAATTGTATTATTGGATAAGAAATAAGACTTTATTCTCGTCTTTTGATCAATAAGTCATTCATCAAAAGGTTTGAATCCGACATAAAATGAGTGATATTTTGAACATTTATTCTGTTATCTTATCTTTGAAACTAATGTCGAATTTTTTGCTTATATCAAATCCTCGGTTTTGGTGACAATAAATGTTGAAAACGATGACAAAATCAGTCAAATTCTCGATAAAGATTTTACGCTCCCATACCTTCTCTTATATAAATGTCATTTAAGCTCAGAATATGTGAACACAAGAAATGCCAAACTTTTCGGATTCAAAAACTTTAGATTTTAAAGTTTAGACAAAAATGAAATAAAATAAAGAATTGTTTTTTCTGGTAGATTACAAACCCAAAAGTTACTAGTTAATAGGATTATGCTAATTTAACGACAAACCGGCCAATCGTATAGAATTTGCAATTAAATCTAATAGATGCAAATAAAAATAGAAATAGGAATAGAAATGGCCAATATTTAAGTGTATGTCTCACTAATTGCCACAATTGTCTGTTTGGTATAGAATTGCCTCAATTCACACAAAAACACAAATGAATGCGAACTCAAATCTAGAGTTATAGCCGACGAAAATCTCAAAACAAACACAAGAATTGGCTATAATTTAAATTAAGTTCATTATATTGTTTGCCATTACATTCAACGAAACAATATTTTATATAACATTAAAAGTTAGAGTTAGTGTTGAAAAGACACTCTTTTATGTTTCATAGTCTTAGTTAATAACATTTGTTATTAATGAAGGAATTTATTCTTCAGAAATATTTCTCATTAAAACTAAAGTAAGTCTTCATATAATTTCATGTGTTTTCTAATAAAAGGAAAGTCTTTATTACATAAGAAAAAATTAAAAATTCCTTTATATTCCGCTATTCTGTGCTCTTCTTAAAAAAATCTAAAGTCCCTAAACATAAATCTAAAGCTTAGGGTTATTATAAATAATTATGTCGTTGAGTGAAGAAATGAAATGCCCTAATTTATGTCTGTGGAAAAGATCCTTGCAAATCAAACATTACATGTTATACACACTCTTTCATAAAGTATTTCAATTAAACATTTATAGAAAAAATATATTACAAGAGATGAAGAAGTATTTCACTTATTATATGACCGCTTCTAATGAGAAAAATACAATTTTTTCCTCTTTCTCTCTAAACGGGAAAAGGAGTACAACTATTGCTCTAAAAAGGAAAAGACTGGAAAAGAATTCATTAACAAAATAACAATCGTATGAAGTAATGAATTCAAAATGAATTTAATAATAGTATTCAATTGGGTCTCATATTATGTGGAAAGAGAGAGGGAGAGAGAGGGAGAGGGAGAGAGAGAGATAGAGAGAGAAAAAGAGTTGAAAAAATTATAATAAAGAAAAGAAAGCGTTGATGTCCTTTGAATTAGTGTTATTCTATGGTATCTGTTTGTGAAATAAAGTGAATTTTGAAGGAATAGAATAGAAAAGAGAAGACATAGAAAATGATTTGATGTTTGAATTTTTGTTGTTTGAATCAAATGAATGGCAATACATTAATAGCTTTACGTGATATCAAACTTTTAATATTAATGGGATTTGTGATACACTATAGGAGTTACGAAGCAAAAATCATTTGTCATAATTAGTTTGATGTGATAGTCGTTTCTTTTGATTACTCAGACCATAGTCTTCACTAAATCATAATATGTTTGCCGTCTCTTTTCAAGTGTTTGAATCACTGCTGAGATCAGTATTTGAGAGACAAAGCAATTGAGTTATCGCATCATTTGATCACTTTTTCAAAATATATTTTTTGAGCTTAAATTCAATTATAAAAGAGAACACATTTTTTATTTACGGAAGTCATCATTGGTTTAAAGACATTCCAAGAATATAATAATCTTTTGTCGGTAACTAATGATCGATGTTTTGAGTCTTCTCATTAATTAGCAAAAAAGACCATGATCACTGTCTAATCCGGGAACGCTTTCTCAGAAAATCAATAAAATGATCTAAAAAAAGGTCTGAAAAAAGGAAAGAAACTTAATTGATTCGGAGCTTTTCTCGATTCAAATTAATTAAAAGCAATTTCTTTTCGCTCATTTAATACACTTTCGAGTGTTTCCATCAAAAAGAGAAGTTTTTATGGTTTTCCCAAATTATTTGCTAATTTCAGTTCAAAACGATTGAACTCAATTTAAATTTATTTATAATAATATATAAGAATTTCCTCGAATTTTGATGAGAAAAGTGTCCGAAACATATGACATGATTACAGTTCAAACTTTCAATTATTTAATAAACTTTTGGTTCTAGTTAAATATTGATCTTACTTTATTAATTTCACAATATGAATTTTTTTTGTTTCAATTGAGAATAAATTTGCAAATTTTATTCTATTTATATATTATATATATTTTATTTATATATTATATTTTATTTTAATTGAAAATAATTTTATTAGAATTTAGGATAGGACTTTTTAAATCTAGCGCTTCAAAATACAAGTTACTAAAATGTCTACCCAGATAAAATGCTAAAAAATATAGAAACTATTAAAGTTTATTAGATTAATTTTTAACCTTTTTAAAGACATTATTGATAGTCATCGGTCAGAATATTTCAATAT